>VWZY01004269.1:422670-454775 GCA_013399075.1 Chloroceryle aenea
GAAGCTTAAAAGCTTTTGGTGAGACCAACCTGAAGTGTATAAATGACATCTTGTGGTGGTTGCAATAGGGGGTGTTTTGTTATGCATTTCAGGGGTATGGTTCTGCAGTCTGTTGGTATTATCCTTCTTTCACCTCTTACTTTAGTGTCATCTGAAACTTCTGCAGAATGTGGTGTATTTATTGTGCTCTTATGTAAGATGAAGAATATCTATTAAAACTACATTTTCCACCAGACAGTGCTTTCACTGGTTAGTAACCAGTATTGTCCCTCAAAATACTCTTTGTAACATGGTTGAAGCTTCATTCAGAATTTGGCTTTTTCACCAGACTGAGTTATTAAAAACAAAAAATAAACAAAACCCCACAACTTTTTAAAGTACTTTCTGTGTTGAATATAAGCTAAAGTTGCATTCGGGGGTTGTAACAAATTGTTTATTCTTCAGAGTGGGTAAGCACCATTAACCCTGTCATCTTGTTACAGATGAGCATGTGTCTGGGTTTAGGGGGCATACTTGCTGTTGCCCATGTTCATAGCATATACTTTTGTGTCAGGCAGCTGAGAGTATGAGAGCTGTGCAGTAGACCCTGGATTCTCTTCACCTACCTCTTAAAACTTTACCTTACACTACATACACAGCTTTCCTCATCTCTGTCTCTAGTCCAAGGATGAGTGGCACCCCCAGAGGACAGTCAGATCCACATAAACACCCCCTTTTGAAAGCATATTCCCCCTCCTTCAGGAGGGAGACAGGACCTGAACTGGCACTTCACAGTTTATCTCCAAACTGGGAGGGATGAACCCAGACCCAAGGTCACTTAGCAGATAGCTAGGTATTTGTATGTTTGGGGCTTAAAAGTCAGAGCTGGCAGCTAATCAGAGGATGTAATGAAAACTGAGTAAGTTCTTAATGGAATATTGCATATATATATATAAGAAAAAAACCCAAACCCTCTGCTTCCATTTGCTGGTGACTGAATAAAGTGGATTGTAGACCTGTTTTGAGTACACAGTAGCCAGTATGTGTCTAGGTTCTTTCTTTGAACATCTCAACAAATTTGAGATTTTATTAAAGAAGTCTGTGCTGAGTTTGAACATGGGTCCATAGTGATGATGTATCTGAAATTGATGGTGCAAAAGGATAGTTAAAATATTGGGGTTTAAAACTCTTTAAAGTATTTTCAAATGATAGTTGTTATGAAGGAAATTTTAAATGGACTTCCTTAAAACTAAAACTTGTTTGCTGTGGAGTCTCTTCAGCCATACTTAAATCAGGTTTCCAAGTTAAATGGGTATTATTTTATCCTTTTAAAGTTGATGACCTATATTAAAGAGCCCTGTATAAAGTCAAGTTGGGGATTTGATTCTCTATTACACTGAGGAATGTGTGAAACTTTGAAGTCAGATAGGTGTAACGTTTTCCTCAGTTCAGCAGGTGCAGATTCATGGCCGTTATCTGAAACTCAAAAGTTTATTCTGTTGCATCTACCATTACAGCTGGTTAGCAAATGCAGCTATCTTTTTGAGTGTTAGTTTTACCTCCATTTTTAGTGGACGTCCACTGGGTAAGCTTATAGCAAATTTAAAATAAATGGGTTTCCTCTGGCTTTACTGGTGCTATGTGTTAAGTGTCCTAAAATCCCAAGCAAGAGTGGTGACATGGCATTTTATATGTTAATGTCTGGATAACTGTGTAGCTGTTGAGCTTAGGTCATCATGTAAACTCTAAAACCACCCATGCAAAATACTTTTGTAGTAGTTTCCTTTAGATCAAGAGGAGGATTTGGAAGGCTTTTATTATTTGTGCATAACTGTTCAGTGGTGGTCTCTAACGTGTTCTGTCATGGGTATGAAGTGTGTTGTCACCGGGAACCGATGGAACAGGTTTTTTGTACCTTTGCTGACTTTAGTCTAAACCAAGTGAAATGTTGCTTCTGTAGCTTTCAAGAGCGTGTATTTCCAACCCATTGAGATTATTGTGAAACATCGTAATGGACTAGTAACATCAAAAAATGTGACTTCTCAATTTATGTACATTCCTTCTGGGTTGTTCCTTTTTTTATTTGAGGGTTACACTTAAAGTAAAATGTCTGGTAGGTTTTGTCAATAACATGTCTTGACTGTAATGTAATATGACACTGAAATAAAAGGAAGAGTGATTATTCATTACAGAGATGCTGAGCTTCATTTGACTGTAGTGGGCTGCCATCCGTGTACAATGCAATTGCCTGGCAGTTTTTAACCTCTGTTAAAATAAGATAAATATTGATAACTTCTCTTATAACTCACTTTCCAATTGCTGAAGCACTTTTTCTCTCTCTAGTATGAGGAGAAACGAGAAACATCTCTGTTGTAAAGCAGTCAGAGGGGACTGCTTTGGTGCACAAGCTCAGAGGATGCCTCTCTTTTTTTTTTGGTAGTGTGTTTTTTTTCCCTTGGCCCTGCTTATCTTTAAATCTGCTCAGTTTGGTGCAAGATTTTGCACAATTTCTAGTGCAATCAAAAGGACAGATGTGGTAAGCTTTGTAAAACCCTGTTACACTAAGAGTGTGGCACAAAGTTAGTAATTGCATGTCTGCTAGGCTGGATTTGGTACTGTGTGTTGCAACCTCTTTCCTGACAAAGTGGGTAGGAAGATTTTAAAGTAAATACCTAATTGTTACATTGCACTGAGAAGAGTGGTATCAGTAGCTGCTTCATCTGTGGTGTTGACTTTCGTAAACTCTCCTCAATGCTTACACTAAGGTGTTAGGTGTGAGCAAGCAGACTACAGTCTTATTTGTCTGCAGGGTGGAAGAGTAAGGACAGTCTGCTCTGATCTAAGATTGGTGGTGGTGGAAGCTGTTAGCTGAACACTACCCACTGGATGACCTGTGTTAGGAAAGGGAATTACACCCAAAATGACTCACTGGGGTAGCTCTGTTGCTAGGGAGTTGTCACTGTTGATCAGCCTGTTAATGAGACACTGAATACTCAAGAATCCTCAAGGTAGAGAGCACTGGGAGATACAGTACCTGTGGTTTCTCTATATTGCACTGCATGAGCCTGCCCAGGTAGAGACTGATGTAAGAGTGACATGTAACAGATTGTTATTAGTCTTTTTTTTTTTTAATATAAATTTACATGGGAATTTCATCCCTGACTGCAGTACTTGGAAAATTGTTTTGGATACTCTGGTGTAGGCTGGGCTTTTGTCTTCGGGGCTGCTGTGAAGGAGTATTTTTGGTTCAGGCCTAATCTGTACCTCCCTGCCTGCTTAGTACCCAAGTTCAGATGCCTGTGATTTCTGTAGGCAGGCTCCCAAGTTCAGTTATAAAGCTGAAAGACTTCATGTGTGATGTTCAGCTGCTCTAGAAGGCATGCTTGTCTGGGCCCAAATACCTGCTGTGCCTTCAGAAGTACTGCTGCTGTGGTTTTCCCATCAGCTCCCCATCATTATTACAGGTAACACTGAAGGCTCAAGATGGGTACTGATAAATTTATGGAGGAGTGTCTGTGGTGGTCTGCTTCTTGCACAATTACCAAAGGTGGGCTAATCTCAGAAGAGTAAGACACTGTAAGGTGATTCCAGTGGTATTTTTCCTGGCTTCAGTTGCCTTACTCAACGGCAGTCTGTGCTAGTGGTATACTCAGGAGTGTTTACTGTCCCTCCCTCCCTCAGAACTGGTGGTAATATAAATGAGGTAGTGGGAACCAGGGCTAGCACTGAGAGCTGCTGAAAGTGTCTTGTGGGCCATCAGGCAACTGGGTATTTATTACAGACACGTGTTCTAAGGGGGTTAGGTGGTGTTAAGTTCAAAAGGAATCTATTCCTTACAATACCACCGAGAAACTGGCTGGAGAGGATCCTGAGACAAAAATAGTGGTAGATGGTGGGAAGGCAGTTAAGGCAAATACTGTCCTGTTGTTACCAATTCCTCCAGGCATTGTTGAAAAGGAGGCAGGGCTGTAGCTGGACCTTTGGTCTGCTCTGCATCTGTTCTCACTGTTAGCATAGAAATATTAAATACATGTCTATACTGCAGCTGGCAGAGACCAAGGTAACCAGGGAGAAAGCTCAGTGGTAGTGGCTGTTCCCTGGGAGAGCACGGTACATTGAGCTAGGGCTGTTGGGCTGGGTAAGTTCTGATGGCTACACAAAGCCACAGTGCAAAGATATAAGCCATGAAGTAGGAAACATTACATGAAACCAAGTCTGGTTTTGATAGATTCTTGCCCAAGCACTTTTGTAGTATTGGAGAGGGAATGACTACAACATTCACAGGACTAATTTAGATTTTATTCTGGTATTTCTCAAATATAAAAAGTCAAAATTCTTACATCAATCTTTAAAAAAAATCCATGCAAGCAGGTCAAAATGTTTACAACTTAATATGCTCCCCCCACCCCCCCTCCCCATAGTTTTCACTTCACAAACCATGTTGGTAAACAAACCAACTGTTTGCCTTTTTTTTTTTCACAGCACATCAACAGACCACTGCTAGGCTAAGTCAGGGGTGCAGTAAGCACCAAAATAAGATTTTCCCTTTAACAGCCTCTCTCTAATACCTCAGCATTTCTTGTGATGTTTAAAAAGTACATCCATTTCACAAATCTGATTCCATGTGATTTTAAATTTTAAGGCTATTTCAGTGTGATACCACCATAAATTAACTCAGGGTATCTTGAAATAGAACAGCTAGGAAACAGAGCAGCACAAACTACTTTTGAAAGCTGCAGCTGAGAACCTACCTGCCTCTTCTTCCCTTTCTCCTTTGGAGAACTAAGTGGTGGTAGATTGTACAGAATTTATGCCATGAGAAAAAATCCCAAATCTGCTCTGTATGATGATGCATGTAGAAACAATGTTTCTACATCTAAAGTGATAGGTAGTAGAAAAAACTTCAGCCTTCCTCTTCTACATTTTACACAGACCCTTTCTGTTGAAGTTTAATGTCAGACTGGAGTAGGACTGAAGCCCTACTGCTGCCCCTTTACTACAGTTGGTGCCTGTAACATAACTGAAGTGCTTTCCATTACCTTCACCATATTCACAGAGCATTTGTCTTTGAAAGGGAATAGAGGTCAAACTAATCAAACGAGCTTCATTCTGGAGGTTGCATAGAGACTGAAGAGATCTATACAATGAATGCCATTTCAAAAAAAACCTGTCACTACTGAGCAGCTCAAATGTGTGTGTGACCAAAAATAACCAAAACAGTTATAGGCAATCAACTCTGAGTTTGTTAGCAACAGCAATACTGTACATTTTTACATTATTATCAAATACATATTTCAAGAGTTAAAAAATAAGATCATGCATTACCACTAAATCTCATACAAGCTCGGATTGGTTTCATTCCAAGAATCTGAAACAGAGACAAAAGCTTTTTTTTTTTTAGAAGAACTCAAACTCTGAATTTAACTTTCACAGATTCTAGATAATCTTGTTACAAGAAAGCCTGTACAAGTTTGCTCAATTTAAAGTGTTTAAATGACTACTGAACAAAAAAGTGAGCATCAAAGTGACTGAAAAGGGAGCCAAATGATTCACTTTTAGAGCCAGAGGTACCCTTACACAATGTTGGTATGACTTTAGCAGAGACTAGATGTATTTCAACATGCTTCTCTCCACCTTCTTCTGTTTCATCTGGCAAAACAGTGCTTTTGATAGACCATTCAGTTTAAAATGAGCTAAGCAAATAGTGTCCCAGTCTGGATTACGTTCAGCATAAAGTACTTGTGTGCACTACTGAAAAATCAGTGCTTCCTCCCCAGCCTCCCACTTCATAACTGAAAGGAGGGTAAATTGCTAGCAACACATCCATGTTTAGGTGCACCTAAGCAGAGTTGTGTGTTTTCCAGTTCTGGAAGTCACCTCTAATAGGAGATTGAGATGGAAAGCAGCATTCCACCCACTATTTCATAAGTCTCCAGCTTGGTGGCTCATGTCTCTTGTCAGTAGTATTTATGCCTCTTCAAAGAGAGCATCATTAAGAGATTGAAGCATCTGTCTCCCTAGTTTCCTTGCATTTACATATGGCACAAGATTGGTTCTCAAAGGAGTAACTTGTGGCAACAACATTTTTTTCCTAAAAAAGTGTAACAGCACAAAAGAATTCATAGCAGCATTTTACACAATTTGTGTTAAAAAAGTAGAAGTTAACCATTTGTGTATTGAGTAACAAAAGGTTTAAATTACATTTATTTTTCATTTTACACTCACTATTTACTAGTTAGACTATTTACAAAGGTTCAAATGTTGTGTAAGAGAATGAGCTTTACCCAGAATGAATGTCACTTGTGAGGTAATGGTCTACCTCAGCCTGTTTTGGCTGGCAATAGGGGGAGGTACAGTTGGGTTTAGATCCTAGAAAAAACCCTATAATTAGCATATTCATATGAATTAGATTGTGTTCTTGTAGAAGAAACCATACACACACATACAGAGTAATCCTATGGTAAAAATATTAAGACCAACAGTGGATTTACTTCTTTTTGGCTTAAAGAGGAGGAAAATATAAAGAGGAGGAAAGTTGTCAGCTGTACCTCTTATTCCAATGAAGTTTTTATCAAGAGGCCAGCTTTTAATTCAAGAAGGGAACTGATATTAAAAGAGTACAACAAAAGTATTTAAGAATTAACTTAAAGTCAAGTTTTTCAGCACACCTTCTGAGTAAGGCAAAGCTGTATTATTTCTCCACTAGTGTAAATAATTATCAACCCACTGGTCTCCAAGCTCAGGGGATACCACCACTAGCTCCTGCTGGGCAAGACACCTCAACACATGCTTGGAATAGATACCTTTATAACATAAAAGTGCCCCCTTGGTTATGTCTTACTTTCTTTTAAACATTTTAAAATGACAGAGTGCAGTAACAACAGCAGTAAAATGCTTCTCATTGAAGATTAGGTGGCTTTGGAACCTGCAGTGCCATTAACACCAGGAACAAAACACACTTAAAAAGGGAAAAAAATGGAAAAGGATCTACAATGCTTTTTGCATCTTCTGACAGTTCATCAGCTGACCAAGTGATGAAACAGAAGTATAGTAGGTAGTTTGGGTAGTTGTAAACGACAAAGTCATTGTTCTTGCTCTAGTTATACATTACATGAAGATTGCATAGGACAAGGCAACCTTTTGGATAACTGAGGCAAGCAGTGCTTAGTGTCAGTAGCCTTTGCTCTCCATGGGCTGAATGTGTTTAGTGCTTTATTGTAGTCACGCTTCTGCATCTCTACCTTCCACACACCCATTTACCCAAATACTGCCATCGTAAGATCTTAGTGCTGTCTCTGCAGATACCAACTAAGAGCTTAGTATAAGACTGTTTCCTCAAGCTTTTTTCCAAGCAAATACTCTTGTGGAACTACTCTTAACTAAAACTGACAAGTCATAAATAAGTTGAAGACAACCAAGATGCATATTTTATTTTAGCAGATATGGAAATTTTATATACTCAAGTTTGTGTGTTTTTTTAAATGGCCTAATAAGGCATCTTAAAAAAAATCCATATATGGCTTTGGTTTGCTGAAGTAGTATTTTCCATTATTAAAAAGGAAAAACACGTTCAAATTTGACATTGACACAGTCACAGATTTCACTTAGAATTGACAGTTATACAGATGCCTACATGTGATCACTGATGTCTCCCATTGTGATGACATGAATAAAAAGGTAATCCAAATGCTTATCTCACAGTAGAGGGAAACCCAGAAGTCTGTGCAGAAGTGACATATAAGGAGTTGTTATCTGGAAGAGGGGGAACCACAGAGTTTCCATTAGTGGGTGAACAGCTCAGTTTCAGTTTTTCCAAATACTCTGCATGAACAGGCTTGTGACACTGAAGGACCTTGATTGCATCTTCTACTTTAAACCATTCTCTTTTCCTTCCTAGTAGGATCCACAAAGAAAAATAGAGTTAGGAATTTGTACAGCACCATTTGTTGCTCTATGATCATTCCCTTTCTCATTTTTTACTTCAGAAGCTCAAGTTGTCAGGAGAAAGATCTCAAAAAAAAATAATCTGATGACCACAAGAGATTCACTCAAGCTTCCTGAAAAGCAGTTCATAATAAAACCTTTCTGATAACTCTTGAAGCAGGCAAAAGCTCCTAACTGTTCATATGCTCCAAAAGCCACACCTAGTCCTTATAGAAAAGAGCACTGTTGTGTGACTTAATACTGCCTTCCTACATTGTCATACTTAGCAGAAAGCCTCTCTAAAGAACATGCATAAATGCATGAAGTTGCAAGAAGAATGGCTTGGTCTGATTCAGAAAGCAGCATTCTATAATGAAAACATATCTGTGTATGGAGTTAACATCTAAACATTTCCCTGGTGTAAGGTATAAAAATTATCTTACTAAGATAGTCCCAAGACCATCTTTCTTATGTAAGAAAGTCATTTAAAATAGAGGCCTCTGAAAAATACTTATAGACAAGGTCAAGGACAGTATTGTTAAAGGTGGGATTAATTCTGTTTTCACTTGGTTTTACGGTGTTCCCAGCACTGTGCTTGAACATTATGAAACAGTTTATAGATGTCTTGCGACCAAGGTACGCGGCCTCACCAGGGCTGTTCAGCCACTGCCAGCAGTGCTCCCCAGAAGGAAGTCGGCAGGAGCCTCAGTGCCGGACGTTCCCCTGTACGCCACAGCTCAGCACCAAGCAGGAACAGACCAGTACTGCCTTCACAGGCCCTGTACAGTTCCAGGCACAAAAAAATTCAGGACAATCCCACCCTTGACAATATTAATCCTCTTAACAGACTACTGATCAGTGTTGCTATACAGGGAACCTGACAACCAAGAAGGTGCATTCCCCACAACTTGATAGTATTGGAAACATCCTCTCTCACCTGAAAAACTGAGAACAGTTTTGAAACTGCATTTACATGCCACTTGCTGACAGATCAATAGTGCTTAGTTTATCAATGTTCACATTAAAGCACCACCTTCTGAAAAGGGCAAAGCATAATAAATCAAGGCAGGATGTCAGGTACACTAGATGAACAAAGTTGGTGGGTTTTAAGTTGTTTTTTTTTTAAAAAAAAAACTTAAGGACAAAACCAGGTAATGTTTACCTAATCAAACTCAAAGTGGAAGATCCATACAGCATCACAAAGGATATTCATCTAACTGCATGACACTGGTATCTGTATGACAATGTGTATTACAAGAATAGATAGCTCTTAAAGTCAGCACTAGAACTACTGAAAAAATAGGCTACGGTAAAAGTAAATTGCTTCAGAAAAAAAAAAAATCAAAGAAGCTTGCTTAATAAATTTTAAGTGTAGCACATGAAGACAGAGAATGTATTTACCTATATTAACTGAATCCTCCCAGTCCTCCAGTATTTCTGTCACAGTAAGAACATAAACATATGTCCTGTGCTTCCGATCCTGGTTCTGCTTGAATAGTAGAAATAGAATTTTTTTTTTGAGAATTAAAAAAACACCTTAGATTTATCACAGCTATTAGATTAGAAAATTACTTACCTCTGAAGGATACTTGCCAGGAAAACCTGGCTTTTAATTTCACTAAACATCTCTACTGAGTAGTCCCAAAATGAAGGGAAAATGAAGTTTTATTTGAAACCGCTATTCTATTTTACTAGGCAAATAAACACCAATCCACAACAACCAACCAACCCCCCCCACCAAACAAAACAACACCCAAAACACAACCCAAGTGAATTTGAAGACTGAAGTTTGGACCAAACAGTGTTCTTAGTCATTCAGTTTAATATCAGCAGTTGTCCAATACCGCCCTTTACTTATCTTCTACTTAAGTTGTAAGTTACAACAGTTAAGTGCATTTGCTAAAACTGTTTCCACAACTTGTTTCCAGGTGAAAGGTTATTAGAAGAACTTTGCAAAACATAACTACCGCATCAATGGCCAGATCATCTATGCAATGCTGGCTATAGTTTCATTTAGTGAGGCAAATTAAATAGCCGCTATCTGCAACCACAACAAATGCAAAACCCACTACCACCTGTTCACTCACCAGGTTTGCCATGTTTGCAGCACTAGCCACCTATTTAGAAAGCACAAGATTTTTGAACACAGCACGTTGAGACTGACAGAGGTAGTCTGCTCAGGGCAGGGTTGCTGTGCTGCAGCCAGTCTGCATGAGAGGCATGTAGACATTTTTCCCTTATAAAGGTGCCACCCTAATAACCAAGCCACACTGCCCCTCAGAAAAGGACTGAGCTCCTAGAAAACCCAGGACCTTGAATGATTACAACTAATTAAGAACCAAGAGATGCTACACCCTAGCCCCCCCTTACAGACAGCTGTCTCCTTGTGCCAATAACTATTCCTACTTAACTTTGTTTCACTATAAGCTTAATATAAGCTGTCATGCTTTATTCCAAGACAGTTCTTTGTCAAAATTAGTATTAAATGGAGTAAATACATCTGTAACATGTAAAACATCCTTTCTGGATATAGTTCTAGACTACAAACACACACCAGCAATATAACTTCCATCTTCTCTTAGTTGCATCCCCATGTCACAGTGTGTGTCCCTCAATAGTACTAACAAGTGGTTTTGGGGCTATGCTGTTAAACTGAATTAGGGCCTTGATTTAAGTTGGATGTAACCTGGAAAAGTGCCACTCAACACAAGATTTTTATCTCCTCTGGTCTAGCTGGTGGTAGATGGCTTAAGAACATACATCTGATTACTAGAGAGTCATCATTCCTTGCAGCTCCTTTTTAAGGCAACAAGATGATAGGTATGCGGTCTTTCTGTCCGAGGTGGGAAATAGAGAATATTTCTGTAGACTAACCAATAGCATTAAAACACAGACAAGTTTTTAATATATAGGACCACCCAGATATACTCAAACCCAAAACCAGTTGGAAAAGGGGAAAGTGCTACTAACAACAAACAGGAACTTCTCTAATTTTGCCATGGTTTCCATACTTCACAATGGGAACACCTTTAGCACTGCATCAACCAGCCATACATGGCTAATATTTCACATAGGACATTCCTATTAGTAATACACTGTTCTGAGAGTTGGCTTTATAATTTAACCATCAAGAGTGATACCTAACTATGAGACTAAGAGATTTCCACTCTCCCCATCATACAGCACAACACAGAGACACCAGATGTATTATGATCTGAAGACTTGCACGTAACATTTCTACAGTCTCCTCCTGTCTCGAGCCTGAGGAGAGGTGGACAATGACAGCACCAAGGGAGTTATATCTAACATGCATCCTTGCAGTAGTGCAGTCTGATGCTTACACTATGAAATACAAATTCGGAATTATGTGCAGTATTGCTAGAAGTTAGATTTATCTGTTACCCAAAACCTTAGCTTTTTTAGCAAGTCAAAGCCATAATGAGATACTCCATATACAGACCTATCAAATTAGGTGTGTGAAAATTGACAAGTTATTTCAGCAAAATCTAACTGGAGAGAAAAAGTGAAAATAGTGTCCTCGAAAAGGCATGTGTGATATTTCAGAAATCCCAGACTACCAACATTAGTTTCACTTTTTGTTTGTTACTTCTAAATGTCCAAATGGTAAATTAGTATTTCCAGGAAAGTTCCAAGTGCTTTGAAATCTTCCTATTCAAATCTTCACACATCATGTAACTTCTAAAGGAAATCACCTGCCTAATGTAACATTGCCAGTAGTGTTGCAAAATTATAGGTAGGTAATGCTTAAGAACTGAAGTCCAGTGTTGTAGTTTATCATATCACAAATCAAATCAATAAATAAAAACACCACCACAAGAAAAAAAAAGAGATTAATTTTAAAAGGTAAAAGAAATAGCTCACCTCAAATATCCCAAGCAACCTTCCTAGCTTTCCCTTTACTCCAGCCTACAAAGCAAACAAACAAACAGAACATTAACATGTGCTTTTTCATTTCAAAAACTAAAATATCAGCACCAGCCTCCTACACAGGCATACTTCTCCTTATTAGGGTTCTTCTCGCAAGTGTTTTAACATAAATTTTAACTGGACAATGCTGCATTACTTCTGAAGTTTCTAGTTGTAGAGTATTATAGCATAAAACTTGTCTCAGTGAGTGGATCAAAGAATGCTTCAAACTTTCAAGTTTTTCATGCTGACCAAACTACTGGTTTAATTACTATGTTTTGTGTACTGTATTTTATTAGAGATAAATGGCATCCAATACTGAAATAATCCAGGGAAGTAGACAGGACAAGAGACAATTTAATGTAGTATAATAATAAATCAATAGAAGGAATCATTAAAACCCCATTGCCGTTTTACACAAACTTAAATCCAAATCTTCAAAATACAGTAACACATTAAACTGTAGGTTACTGGGTGGATCTTGCAGCATGACTTCATGTACACTAGTTCATATAAAAGTGTAGATTTTGGCACATAACCTTAAAGACAAATTTATATTTTCAATTCTACACAGCTTTGAATTCATTTTCTAGTTAGTAACATTACAAAAGCCTTTAAATTCTGAGTTTTATGCCAGCTTTTTAGAACAACCCCTTATATGCATCAGCCCCTGCTTAGTAATTTTTGTCAATGCAGTTGTAGTCTTTATACTCTAAGTCTCCGGGGTTTGTTTTTTCTAAAAGTAGTATATAATGCCTCTTCCAACAGAGGTTGTTTACAATCATACTTGTATTTTAAACAAATCTCAGTCCATATGCCTGAAATACAAGAGCATATATAGCCTACTGGTAGGCAAAGCCTTATTTAGATTTTTTTTTTTTTCTGGCCTTCAGTCTTTATTTCCAGCTTTAATCAGTTACTGATGTCTCATGTCTTTATATAATGGCCCATATAGATCTTAATTACATTTTAATGAGTAACTTTGACAGACAACTTGGCAGACTTTAGCAGTAAGCCTAATCAAGACCTTACAACTGAACATTTTCTGTGTCTTCCTTTTGCAAGAAAGCAGATGGCTGGTGTTATGACCCAACTGATGGAGGGAGTCTGATCACAGCCCATGCAACTCAACAGGCATTTTGCTTATCTACAGCAATATCTAGATCTCAAGTTAATGCAAAACTACATATACTATTCTTCTGGTTGTCTGCTGTGATGACAGAGATACCTGTTAGAGATCATCAAGCTGAGATATGTAACTGGACACGCTGGATAAGTGATTAGGCAGCACATTATCGACAAAGTTGACAGACCCTTATTTTGGTCTGAAAGTGCCAGCTACACCACAACAGGCACTAAAGACTGCTTGTGCTTTACACTGGGTAATGAAAAAGCATTTATTAGCTTACAGGAACACACACTGAATAAATGGTAGTTTTACTGATCAGTCCTAATTTCATCAACATGGTAATGTGTCTTAAAAAAAAAAAAGAGAAGCAAAACCTGAAAGGCTACAAACTTGTTTTTATCCTTAAAAAGGCACTTACAAAATGCCTTTTTTTCTCCTGCAGCTATTTACTATTTACAAATCCCTATGTCTTTTAAGGTTTCTACTTTGTGGCAAACTGAAAAACTAAAACACACACCCAGAAAAACAGCCACCCACAAATAAATTTCCCATCATCCTATTTCATCAAAAGTAACAACATGAGTCTGTGGGATTAGTCTTTTTAATACTTGCGGTGTCCAAATGTGCAGTTTTAGCTGTACAACTTGTGTAATTTTATTTCTTCATTGAAGTTACAGCAAAGAACAATACATCCTTAAAGATATACCTAAAGAGCATGACAGAGTCTAGTACAGACACTGCAGGTTTCTTAAACCTTAAGAAAAGCTTTTCCAAGTACCAAGAAACAGCTCTAACGGGGACTACGGTCCACCAAAGGGAGAAGAAAAATAAAAAAGGACTCCTTTCACCTCAAACCCAACCAACCATCATTCCCTCCCCAAACACCAACCAGCACCCCCCCAAAAGCAGAAATGTTTTCAAGTTTTTTGTGACTCTAAGAAGCCCTAGCCAAGGCCTTACTTACATTACAAGGATTTCTTAAAGGCAGGCCTATGGCCATAGGACTGTTGAAGGACAAAGAAACTCAGCATCAATAGATGCAGGAGGTCTTCTCTGAACTGCTAAGTGGGAGCCTAACAATTAACTGATACCCAACACACGGCACAAACACCATGACTGGGTAAGTTTACCAATACTCAACAGCTTTCATTGAGAAGTTTTAAAAACTTGTTAGTACCCTATAGTCAAAATGGGAATTTATCATCAATGTTACTCTAAGAGGAATTTACTTCAGCTTCTCTGTTCTCCATCCAGTCAAGTCAGTGCTTTAAGGAAATGCTCTTAGTCTTAAATGAGTAGTTCTGAATGAAACAATTAGAAGCACTCCATTACATTAAGTATAAAATATTATAATGAAGCTTTTGTGCAACCAGATGTTGCTATGTAAGTGTGA
Organism: Chloroceryle aenea; assembly: GCA_013399075.1. Lineage (NCBI taxonomy): Eukaryota > Metazoa > Chordata > Aves > Coraciiformes > Cerylidae > Chloroceryle > Chloroceryle aenea. Next base: position 437,022 of record VWZY01004269.1, read on the forward strand.
TTACTGTCACTGATGTTTAGTTACTCTCTAGGCAATGATGTGCTTCCAAAATGTAGCATCATTCCTGTGTTTCTGGAAAGACTCTAAACCCAGGAGTATAAAAAGGTGTTAAGAGTCTGACGACCTTTCTCTGAAAGTACTTTGCTCAACCGAATCACCCTCATAGTTTAAGCACCACCACCAATCTGGTGGTGATATTTTTTAAGTACTTTTGCTAACAACATTTCCTCCAAGTTCTTCTCTTAATGTAGTTCCTCTAAAACGTGTCATAATTTAAGTCCTAGAGGACCAAGAAATGCTTCATCTTTTTTCCCAGAAAGTCAAATAAAATTGCCACTTTCCCAATTGTAAGCTTCTAAAACAGTAGTTCCAGACTGGGAAACATTTTGTTCCTAATAAAAATAACTTTCTTCCTTTGACCATTATGTACCCTTGGCTGTTAAAATATGGTTCTTTAAGTAAAGATGATCCTGTAGGCTACCATAAGAATGTAAAACAGTCTAAACTTGAGGGGAAAAGCCTGAAGAAAAGAGCAATTTTTTTGACAGACAAGCTGTTGAATTGCTACACTCCACCCTGCCAAACAATTCCCTAAGGAAGTCTGAGTACTATGTTGATAAGGTCTCAAGTCTGAATTTTAGTATTCATCTAAATCCAGCCACAAGAGGGAAAACTGTCCTTCATCCCATAGTCTTTCTGGCCTGGAGGTCATCATTCACTGCTGGCAACTCTAGGTGCAAGATGTACTCTAGGTGGCCCTGCTCTAGCAGGGGGGGTTGGACTAGATGATCTTTCGAGGTCCCTTCCAACCCCTAGGATTCTGTGATTCTGTGATGTGCAGTCAGACTTGCCTTCTGTTTCCTGTAGATGGAGTAAGAGTCATGCTGCAGTTTAACTTTTAGGCTAAGCGTCTACCAGGGCAGAAAGCTGCTTAAAATCTGAAATATTTAAGAGTTATTTTTAACTGTGGGAGCTGTTGGGCAGTACTTCAATGGCTACACCCCTAAAGGCACAGTGCAAGACTATTCCTGCTCTTTCTTACTCTTATAAAACCCGCAGTGTTTCCAGGTATCTGCCACAAGCTTTCAGATGAAAGGGTGTTATATATATATTTTTTTTTTTAAAGTATCTACCTAGCCTTAGTCTGTAACACCAAACCATTTTTCAAATAGTAGATGCTCAGTGGAACAGATTAATTTATTTTCTGCAAAAAGTCTTTGATAATATACTGCTATTTTCACTGCTGGGGCAGATTAACCTCCAGGATCAGCCTCTTCTCAGAAGCTGTATTCATACAGGTTTTAGAGGAATTATGTAGTTTTTGTAGGCATTTCAATATGCTACAAAATACAAACAAAGCAAGAATCCTAGTTTTTGAGGAGAAGGAGGTAAGTAAGAGGGTGTTCTTCCTCCCTTTTAAGAGGCTGGACATTATCTGCTTGCCACCCTTCTTTTGTGTTATTTCCCTTTGAACACCACATGTGCAAACAACTCTTATTTCCATCTTTCATGCTACCCAATTAAAGACTAAGCTCCAAATTAATTAACATCAGTAGCTCCTCATTTAGATGAGGAGCCTTAAAACCTTCCTGGGACTGCTTTCTACTCTTAAGTTCATTGTGGTATCCTACTTTCAGGTTTGTAAAAACTTACTATACCTAAGGATCTTGACAGGTTAATTACTGTAACCTATGAAGTGGCAGAAAAGCTTGAATTAAATTCATACTGAACATTTAGTAGGGGTTAAAAAACCAAATCACTAACATGAACAGAACATAAGGGTAAAAACAAACCACTCAGGCACGCAGGCAGACTATGGAATAACTGCAGTGCATATAGATTTAACTAAAGATCTTTGCTTGGGTTTTACAACAAAGATTTAAAATACACTACTCTCAGTGGGAAAGCAGGGGATATTTACAGCCAGTAGGCCATCACACTGTGAGCACTTAGCACTCATACCATTAGCAAATACCATTATAAAGCCCATTATCAATTGCTCCATTCTTCATAAATTAATGGAAACCAATGCTTAGTTTGTGCATGAGCCAATACTGAAGAAACACAGTTCAATCTAGTGCCACCATGGGCCTCCTTGAAGTTTACTCATTCACAAAGCTCTTAACAGTTCACTTCACTATGAAGAGCATACCAGCTTGCCAGGTGACATCGACCTCAGTATAAAAATAGAAAGGACATCCATTTTTAAAAAGGTTACTATGAATTTTCATGGCTCAAGTCAAACCCCTGAATACTACTCTAACTTTTCTTTAAAAATGGCACTTAGCAGTCTCATAGCAGTATACAAGATTGAGCCTGTAGCTTAAGAATATTTTCATTTAAGGCATGAGGTTTTAATGCTCATCAGCTCTACAAGCTATCAAACCCCAGCAACTCAAGCTGTAGAACAAGTAGCTGGCAGTTTGTCTTGCTCCAGAACATCATAAATTAAAAAAGTTTCACTTCTGAGCAAAATGCCCCTGAGCTCACACCACTCAAGAGCTTTGTTTGCTAGATTTTCTTTACCTTCAGAAGTTTACCTCATGGTGTATAAAAGCCGAAGATGTTGGAATTTTGCGTCATTTACAACACGCAGCTTTTCTGTCATGAAGCCTCTACTGCAATTTTGATCACAACACATTCCGAGCAGCTACAGAACAGCTTGGCATACAGGAGACTGAAAGGTAATCAAAGCACTTGCCTAAACTGCATCTTTAGATGTAGCTGGTTTTAAGATTCACTTTGCATGATAGCATTTAAATAAAAGATCATTGCAAGAGAGATTGGTGTATATGAGTAAAAGAGGAAGACCTCTGTCTTCAGGATTCAAAACAGCCTACTGTTGCGGAGTACTGCAATTCTTGACCAGATCTATCACGATGTATAAGAACATCTTTTGCTTTGCCCCAGGAAAGAAATGAGGACACGAAAAAAAAAGGTATGGAAAGACTGCTTCACATCATAACAGCAGGCACTCTTTTTTGGCCTACTGATGTGAAAGTGTAGTAAAGTACACTTTCAGTGTACTTTCAGTAAAGTAAAGGCCAGAAGATCATTTAGAAGTAACTAACATTTTGGTATTTGTTTGAACCTAAGAAGTTCACAGTGTGTCTGGGCAGTGTGTGCACTCAGATGGGGCTTTTATATTAACAGAGAAATCTGCACTATGTTTATATTATGATCACCTAGTCATATTCTATACCCATTCCTTAGCTATCCCAGTTTAACTTTCTCCAACACTTATGGTCTGTGTACTACACCACTGCAGAAATTTGCTCCAGCAAGGAAGTATTCTTAAGGATAGTCTCCAGGCAGAAAGTGTAGTATGTCTAGTAGAAAGCTAGTTATGAGCCCCCAGGTCACAAGGCACTGCTGTATTCCTTTACTATGAAGCCTGCCCGAGAGCTTTGTGCATAGCATTGCACTCCCTACAAGCTGAGAAGCTAGACCACTCAGGCAGCTTTCAATAGTTGGTCAAACCCCCACAGCAGCTTTGATGACATACTAACTGCAGACAGGTCCCTTCAGGATGATTCATACTTCAAAGAAAAAAACTCAAACATATGAGTACAGTTCAGTCAGCTCTAGTCTGACATGGAGATGAGGTTTTATTGTCCTTCATCTTGAACTGTGCCTTAGGTCAGATCAACAATTAAAAACTGCCAGTGTTCACAAAAAACAACAAGGCAGCAGTCCTGTGCTTTAATCCCCATCCATCAACTCATGATAGGGGAAAGTGACAGGACTTTCTTTAGCAGTGCTACTCCTTCCCAGAAGCTTGAGTCTTTGCTGACTCACTCCTAGAGTCCTAAATTTTTGCTCTTTTCAAAAGGACTGCCTTATGGCTGTCTGCTTTACTTTTACAAATACACAAGCACTTACCTGTCTTGTACAGCTCAAAATTGTCTCCCCCAGAAAAAATGGACACAGAAGCCTGAAATAATTTTTTATCAGTGAGGCTTATTTATACTTTAACTTTCCTGCATGAATGCTGCTGAGAGCATTGAATACTGAACTGGTGTGTTACCCATTTAAGGGGGGAGTAGGGTCACTGAATCACAGTTCACAGATCTCATTTTGACACAACAGCAGGCAGCATTTGGTGTAAGCTGCATCTACATCAAGTTTCTAAGCCTCTATGACCCAGAAGAGCCAGTCTTAGGAGTAAGCAAGCAAAAATACTACATAGCATAGCTAATAAAAAAATTAAATCATTATACATACTAATTAGCAACAATATTAGTGTTTTGTTAACAGTATCAAGAAGTATGATATAAAGAATTAAGACCTGATCTATAGTCCCTTATCCACTGCATAATTTCTAGCTAAATCAAGTGACTCTGATTTTTCAGTTTTACCAGGCTTACAGTCCTGACTGTTAGATATTCAAGTAATATTTAACATTGTTAACAGTTTGCCTAGGGAAAACAAACAAGTTAAATATAATTTTTAATTTGAAATTTAAGTATTATAAGAGTGGGAAACTGCAGAAATTCATCAAGACTTAAAGTTCTATTTTGCCTTGGGGCAGGGGCAGAGATAGGAAGGCAGACTATACCTATGGTCCTTTTATAAACAGCCTTAAACGTATTTAACAAGGCTGTTGTATTGTTGAATTCTCAACTGCTTAGATAGATCAGTTCCCAATCTGTCTAGTCCAGAATCTCCTTGAAGGTCTGTTTATTTAATTTCCTTATGTAGCTATTACATTACTGGTTGGTTCACCTTCACTCACCTTCAGTTCCAGAAGAGCTGCAAGCCAAACATTTTCTGCACAAATACAGAAGTGCTACACTACTATAATATGTCATTTGGCATAAAGTCACAGTTCTACTTCCAGTAAGTGCTTATAAAGGCAAACAGAAATTTAGCTATGAAATTAAAGCATGCTGGGAAGCAAGCTCATTAGTTCACCTCAACACACTATACCCAAATTCTAACATGTAAACCAGCAGTTCTTTCAATCTCACAGCCACAGACATCTCAGTCAAATCCTGGATAAAAGAGGTAGAGTTCCCTCTTGTTGATTCCCATCTGAAGATAGAAGCAGCAGGAATATGGATTTATTTTTTTTTCTTTCCCCTTTTGTTACCTCTTCATACACCTCTCTGACAGCTGCTCCCCCTGGCTCTTCTTCTGGTTCCATTCCTCCACCTGGTACAATCCACTGATCTGGGTATCGGCTACTGCTTACCAACAGCACCTATAAATAATTACAAATGACTGGTAAATATAGCTCACAAGTTGGGAATCTTGGTACTATCTACTTTTTCAGCAATGCACTTATTCACCTAGCTAGATGGATTACAGACCTCAGAAAAAATTGGAAACCAGGAGTTTTGTGATAATTAAAAAAAGTGAAATTATTAACATCCAGTCCTTTTAATATGACTAAGTCAAGACAATGCTATTGTAATCTCCTTGCACAAATATGTTCATGTGTTTAGACACAATGTTAAAAATACACAATACAATATGCACAGAAATAAAGATGTACAACAAAACTAAGTAACAATGGTCTCCAATACTGAGTAAGTCTTAGGATAATAAAGACAGGAAAGTACAAAAATTAAGGCATTTTCATCAGAAGTTGAATTATTCTAGAATGACATTTTTTGGCAAAAAAACCAACAAACTTCTGAGAATATTTCTAATTTTTAGTCGTGGACAAGCTGCTTCTCAGTTACTGAAGTGTTATGTTCACATGGCATGCTTTCAGTATTGCATAATGAAATTATGAGGAGAGTACTTCATTGGCCCATGTCCAATTTATTTTTTTCCCTGTAAGAGGAAAAACTGCAATACACTGAATTTTAAATTATTTCTAAGTTTAATAAAATTTCAAAGGCACACTTTAATTTCACTTAATTTAATTGTAACCTGGTCATATCAATGACATACACCAATTAAAATAACCCTGTCTATAGGGCCTCCCCTTCAGAATATTCAGAGCTGAGAAGATTTTAGCTACCAGACCAGCAAACTAGGATCTCTCATATTTGGAATAATTTGCAGTAGAAGTTGACAAAACTAAAACCTTGATTCAGAACCACATGGAAATAAACATTTTATTCTATTTGAGACATGCTCCAGTTAGTAAGGCATACTGAATCATCTGTGTAGTAACAGACTTCCTATTCCTGGCAATACTTACATAAGCCCTACCCTGAAATCACAGGACAGCTGTGGAGGAGCAAAGGGACAGGGTCAGTGCTCAAATCTTTAAAAGCAATTAAAGCATGAGCAACAAGAACCTCGGTCTAAAGGTTAAAGAATTGACTGGTGCCAGATGACTGAAGTGACACTCTAATCCTCACCATCTAACTTTATGGTCTCTAAACTCATCTCCTGTTGCATTAAGTAGGAAAATGATTCCTTGATGAGGGCAACAGGGAAATGCTTATCACCTGTACTACGTCCCTTTGGCACTCGTGGAAATACAGCATAAGTTACCTACATGAACTGGAGAGTGCAATTACCATGACTGCATACCTTTGTAAATGCAACAATGCCTATGTATACTGAAGTGCACCTAGAAGGGCCTTATCTGACAGATACTTTCTTGTTGTAATGTTTATTTGCAGTCAGAATTTGTCCTACCTTGAAGGATTCTCCACTCTAACTTCCTCCAAATTTTTCCTATGCTAAAAAAAAAATATAGCACCTGATCTAAATTTCAGTTAATTAATATTTTATTCAGATATCAAAAAACCTAGAGATAGTCTGCAAAGGCAACAAGGTTAATCGCAAGTGTGTCTCAATTTTATCTTTATAGACAAATGTTTTAGTTTCCTAGGATCATTTGATAGTAACAAAATATTCCCACAGGGTACAGAGATCTACTAAATACAGTTTTAGAAAAAGTTTTTCAACACATAGATGGAGCATTTATCACTACAAAGAACCACCATGTTGGCAAGGTTTCAAAGGAAGTTGTAAAGATCAAGTTATGAATTCACTTGGGGGATCCCAGACATAAGCATTATACATTATTCTCTACTGATGAAGCTAGCGCTCACTGCAGTTATGCAGGAACTGGCAATAAGGTTGAAGAAAAGGATGATTGTATCGCATTAAATCATTCCCAGCTTGGTAGAATGGTTTTAATCAGCATTCATTGTTTAGTTAAGGCTAAACACAAAATTCTTAATTGCTACTAAGGGATAAAGCAGGTTGCTGGTTCTGGCTGTATAGAATAAAGCCAGGAATTCTTGAATCATTCTATGACTGAATTTTTGATGCCTTGACTACCACTAACTTGATCAATAGTCTACTGAGCTGGTTTTCCGTATCTATTAGCTTTATATTACCCTTTTGAAAAGCAGAAACAAATACACCTAGCAACTAATCCATATTAAAATACATCAACTCTGGTAGATAGGCTTTTACAGCTATACATACAATGATCTCCCGGGCATTTCAGCCTGAGCTACTATCCAAATCTCCACTAACCCTGGAACTGTAGCATCTTCTCAAGCTTTCCCTCTATGCTTTCTTCTCCTGTGATCCCACTGCTTTTGCAGTCTGAATCCAAGTGACCACACTAAGGTATATATGCTTGAGACCTTCAGATGAAGAATTTTTTCCACCCAGTAACATTAATATTTGAAGTCACTAGGTCATGAGGCATCTGCCCTGCTGCTGTATGCTAGCAAAAAATGTACTCAACAGTAATTAGTTTCTGCAAAAGCTCAGAGCTGATAGCTAGTAGCTACAAGATTGTGTGGGAAGGCTGAAGAGCATTCCATGCAGATTATTTCTATGTGCAAGCAATCTTGCACTCCCTTGCACATTTTTGGTTATGGTTTGTTGTGGTGGGTTTTCTGGTTGGTTTTTGGTTGTTTGGTTTTTTTTTTAATTCTGTGTAGCGGGTGTTGTTTTCATGTGTCTCCATCTATATATGGCCGGAAAACATTGCACAGTACCTGAATGACTGTAAATATAAAATTACTTCAAACATAATGCATTCACTTGCCAAAAGACATGCAAAATCAGTAGCAAAAAGTCAGCAATTCAGCTTCCCTTAATAAAAGGTAAGCAATCCAGGAGAACAGAAATCTAGGTTGCCTGGACATCCAGTCTCTTCTGAGGAGGTTTGTGTTCATGCACATTACAGTAATTACTGAAAAAACAAGACTACAGAATCTCTCACATGCTTTTTTTCTGGCCTGTGCATGACAAGATTTGTATCAAAGTCATTAGGCTCAGAAGTAGAAGTGCTTCCTATACAGAGAGATCTGTATCCCGTATCACTGAATGTAGAGAAAGGAATGAGGTTCTTGTGTTGCATTACTTGCTAGTGATCACTGCACTGCCCATATGTCTGAAAAAGCCTTACTGTCGGTGACTCTTGTTCAGAACATTTACCAAGTATACAGCAATGGCATAACACTAAGTAGGCAAGCAGATTAAGTTTATCTACTCCAAAGACTAAAGTAAAGCTATTTTTTTTCCATAATACTGCCAAATGCAGAAGTAAAGCTGCAAAATTCAGCTAAGAAAAAAATAAAATAATCTTCCACTAAGTCTTACTAGCCAAGTTTTTCCCCTGTTTTCAAGTCCAGGAATAGCAATGACCTTTGAGTTCAGTGAGGAAGAGAAACTGCTAGCCAGTCTATTTGTAATAAGCACCCATTGATATACTTAACCAATATATGGTTAACCAAAAACCCAAAGGTAATTAGGGAGCATGTGGCATCATGGGACTTGCTCGCTATAAATGCTAAGCCTGCAGACAAACAACTGAAAATTTGTAGAGAAAGATGCCAAAATTTCACCTGTGTTCTCAGGTCAAAAGAAACTTGTGGAACAGTTAGCAGCCATACATTCCGTAAGACTAAAATGGCAACAACTCAGTAATATAAATTACAACCTCTATTGCTCTATTTTTTTTTCTTCTATTTTTATTTCACATCAAGCACTCAGAGGTAGAAAGTGACTTAAAGTTATATAAAATATTACTGCTTTCTATCTTCAACTGTAAAGCATTTAAATTGTACTAAAAATCAGCTCACATTACACAAAGTATTTTAAAAAGCAAGGCTAAGGTTGAAACTGGCTAGACAGAACAAACCCCTGCAACTGGATTCTGGATTCTTTTTACTTCAAAGCAGGCATCCACAGCTTGAAGAAATGAAGCAATAGCAGAAGTCACTACAGACCAACTGCAAGATGCAAGTTTTTCCATGGCAGATGGACAAGAATAAAGGAGGAAAGGAAACTTGCAAGGAAACTTAACAGTTAAAAAGATACCACTCCACTTCCACAGAATTTGTTATTAGACATCTTTGTAAGCTCTCTCCTCACAGCCTAATCACATCTATTCCTCTTTGACACTGCATACCCTGTCTTCTCCTCTCTCATCACCCCCACTAATCAACTGTGTCCAACTTGCTATCCAAATTACTTGATGGAGATAGCTAAGTTTGCCTTCTTTTGCAGTAAACTGGAGGTTAAAAGGGACAATTTTCAAGAGGAAGGGAATCTACTTCTTGCTCCCAAGAGATCCCACAGCATGTGTAGCTTAGTTGCAGAGACCACCACATTGCTCAGGTGTACAGCTAAATGCTGTGCAGAGAAGGAAAGGAGAAGGCAGGTACATGGAAGACAAAGGATCTCACTCCCAAGCTCTGCAAAGGTGAGTCCATGTGAGTAGTTCCAGGAGCTTTACAATCTTTCCTGTACTCCAACTAGTTCAAAGGCAGCAAGAGGTACCTAACAGGTACCAAAGTGTCAAAATGCTGTTAGCAGAATAGATGTACTGTGTGTCATCACAGGCATCAGAAACATTAAGAGGGAAGAAGAAACATCCAACCCTACTCTGAGGGGAAAAAAATGCCAACAACACAGAACCTACTTTCATGGAGATGAGTATAATCTAACTTAGCACACTCAATATGGAAACTTCAGCCTAGATGGCTAGTCTGCCTATGTTAGAAGCACCTGAAAGTCAAAAATGGTTTAATCAAATACAGCCTAAAGGGCCAGTCAAGTCCTATGACTTGTTTAAACAAGGCCATAAGGAGGTGCTCAAGGAAGAATATGAGCAGGAAACACTTTATTATTCCCAAACACTTCCAACCTCCAGTTGTTTTCATCTCAGGGTCTTCCTTAAAGTACTGGGAAATTACTTTGAATGCTACAATACAGAAACATTATTCAGGAATAAGGAAAAGCACCTCTTACAAGCTCTGTATCTACCTGCAGGATTGACTACATAAATTCATGCAAAAGCACACATGTCAAATTAAAAATTCATGCCAACCAGCTATTGTAGTTAGCTATTTCCTTTATTTAACACTTTTTGCTATTTTAAGAATCACTGCCTCACTTTGGTAGTTCTGAGCAGTATCTGTTTACACTGGTATTCTTATCCTAAATTACCATTGTCTTTTTGGACTCCAGAAAGTTGAAAAATGCAACAGAGCTTTACAAATTGCCATAGCAATGCTGCACAGGTAGCATTTAGTAAAGAACCTAGTTTTGCCTTCCTGAAAATATTCAGAATAGAGTGATTGCTTACAGTCCTCATTGTTTCCTGCAATCATTTTCAAAATTACTTTTTTCAACCTGGAGATGCGGCATGCACAAAGTTATTGTAGAATAGTAAAACACCTTGGAATCAGACTTGAGAGCATTTTGAAACTCAAGTTAAGGCTGCAATATTTTTACTTTCTCCCTTACACCGGCACTATGAGTTCAGGAAGACCATCTGGCCGATCACTAGCTCATACCATTAAAGCTTAGTTTGCAGCCTGCACATACCAACATTGACCAGTACACAGCCATACAGGGGTCAGCACCACATAGACTGGGTCAGAAAAGCATGACTGCAGCTATCCAATTTTAGATCAGCTTAAGCCAACTGAAGAACCTCTAAATAAGTACTTTGTTGACAACAGACTGAAAAGCAGTCCCCAACTATGACAGAGATTAAAAGTAGTTTTAGTGTCAACGAACAGGAACTAGAGAGCAGCAGAGAAATGGTGTAAGAACTAGCGGTACATTTATCCTAATGCTCATTAACTTGAGCACAGCATTTTGAAAACAACTCAGAAAACTTGGTTCCATCTATACAATACATTAAATACAGTCTACAATATCCTCTCAATTTTAAGTATCACTTTTCAAAGCAGCATCATGATGCCTAGACATCAATTAGTGCAACTTCATCCTTCATCTTCAGAATGCCAGTAAGAAAATATATGCATATATTTTTATAATACTTAGATGTGCAAATGATTTTTCCCTTGAGATCTTCTGATTTTAATGCTCTGTGGCTACAGGGAGAAAAACATCAGTCTTTTTCACAAGTTTTGCTTTAACTTGCAATTAAAATTATATTATTATATATGTTTTATTTCACATTAAATACACATATTTGGCTAACATGTTATAGTGATGCAGAATTTGAGTACCTTCTTCTGGATATTTAAGTATTTCATTTTGTCTTTGGCTAAAGTATTCTTATCAGGAACAGACATCACAATGTTTCTATGGCACATCAGTCAGAATGCATTTCCTCAAATCAACGAGCACTCAAGTCATCTCTCCCCACAAGTGTCTGTAAAAAAAAAGTAATACTTCTCACACTGGGTCAGTCAATCTGCTTTACAGTAGGTTCTTCCCTTATGCTTGCCAATACAGACCAGGGGAGAAAACACCTAAGTTAGCAGGGGAAAAGCTAAAACTCATACTGCTGTCCATTTGAAACTGTGGCCTAATCCTGAGCAGGAAAACTGAGCTTTACTGGTTACTCAGCAACATAATCTGTTTGACTAAGGGATCAGCTTCCAAGCACTGGTCAGAAACAAGTGGTCCAGGTCTTTGAGACCTGGTCATTCAGCTGCAGGTAAAGACATGACAAGGTTACTTCTTGACAAGTACCAGTTACCTTTTCACCTTTTTTGTTTTTGATATACTTGGGTGGGGAACAACCAACAACTTTTTGAAAACAAGATTTTATTTAAAATATTTATAGGATTGCTTCTACTCAGGTGCTTACGTACTAAGTTCGAAAGCCACCTAACTAAAACAAGCTTTTAAAGTGTTCTACAAACAAGACTGGAAAAAAAAGCCAAACATATCTCAACCTGCAGTCTGTTAACTCATACCTACAAAGGGTGTTTTCTTAAACACAGCTACAAATCCTATATATAATGTATATATGCATATATATAGCTAGGATCTGTATATATTTCCAAAGAAGTCTGCAACTCTGCTGTTTCACAAATGGGTAACTTGGAAGTTTTGAGCACCACTAAGTTAATGGGGCCAGTTAAGACAGAAACTTAGACAAGTTTAAATTCTCAGAGTAAACTTAGAATGGTGCAAGTAAGCTATGAAGGATATTTTAAAGTATCTAAACACAAATATTGCCAGTTCAAAGACACAGCATCTTCCAAACAGGGCAAAACACAAAGCATATTTTGTGTCAGAACACACAAGCTTGATGCTAGACAGGTACAGCTGTATTTCCTTCTCCCCTCTGTTCATTTTGAGCAGCCATCCACCCCGTGAATGGGGGGGGGGCAGAGATATCACAAAAAAACCAGCTCCTGGTTGACTGATGTCAGTATCTGAAGACACATGAGTGAAGACTGAGGATTCTTGCTGTGGACAGCTGAATTTCTACAGCTTTGAGGAACTTCCACCCTTCCATTGCTGGCAAGTAGTTGCAGTCTGATAAAAAGGATCCCAACACAAAAGCAAGGTGCACATGCAATTCCTGGAGAAACTATTTTTCTGCAGAAGTAGAGATAGCACAGCATTTATGGTTTATAAGTTGGTTACCTCTCTAAAAACCTACCACAGCAACCTAACATTCAATTACTTTACTTAACATTAACACAAGCTTACACCACTGCAGAACCCAATATGAGCCTGCAGGGATACCCCATAAGCATACACTGTCTCTGTAGACACATCATGAAGTGCCATTTTGAAAGCTGTTTATAGGTCTTGACTTTTAGCTATATCCCTTTCTACACCACACAGACGTTGTCCAAGTATTAACAAGATGCTGAGGAAAAACTGAGGCAGCAATACTCCTATGCCAGTTACCCCTCCCTCTATGTTAGCAGGGCAGGGACACAAAGCCCTGGTTTTAGCAGTTAGGTTACATTACAATGTTTCTGCTTTTTGGATGATTTAGACCAATACAAATTTGAAAAAATACTTTTTCCTTTATTATCCTTTAATAAACCCATTGCTAGTATAAGGCAACAACTGTATAAAATTGCAGAACACTATTATTTAAAAATAATGAAACAGCGACCACCAGAACAAGGCAGATTAAACAAGGGTTTCTTAAATCTTGGCATTCTATAGCCCAATAAATAAAGTTTTCTAAATCAGGCCAAAAAGGAGATAAAAATGATAGGCTTCTAGTATTGTAACTCAAAGTTAAGAGGCAATAATAGTCATGGAAGTGTATGCCCCGCTACAGGAAGAAAGTAAAATCTACATTTCCTGTGTGACAGGACAGTTATCCTCACCACGACAGTTATCCTCACCACTGTCTCAACAGTGGCAGAAAATCCTTTCCATCTATTTTCATCTCTCATACAAGGCTGAGCAACAAAAATGGCAAAATTAAAAATTGAAGAGCTTAGACTTTATTTGCATATGACACTATTTTTTAGATCTGCCACTAGCAGCCACTGGCTGAACACTGAAGTACAGCTTTCAATCCTATATTCAATTACATAAAGCAGTGTTACAGATGCCAAAATAATTAGAACACACAAGTTTTATATTCAAGGTATTTAAAAATAACTGCTCATGTATTTTTATAATGTGTAGTTGATTGCAGAAAAACAATTTTAAAAGCTAATTTCATTTAAGTCATACAAATGACTAGGAAAAAAAAAGTTTATTACTATTTGCTCTTGCTGCTTTAATGGCCTGCTTCGTTCTCTGCTTTGAGAGGTAAGAATTTCCTTGCTTACCCTTCACCCAGATCCTAAAACAACAGCATTTTATGTAAAAAACAGTATTTGCAGAATGCTGAGTGCATAAGCAATTCCAGCCTATGGAAGCAGTCAGTATTCACAGTACTGAGAGGTTCTCCTGATGGCTTATCCTGAAGCTGTCATACAAATAACCTAATTGCTCAAGAGACTTGCATTTCCTCATACACAAACCCGCCAGCCTATCCCAGTCTGCTGAATACCATCAGCTTTTTGCACACACCTAAAGCTTCTTGCTTATTCAAAGCAAGAACCTGCAGCCCCCACAGCCTTGTTTCATTTTTCATAGATCTCGTCTGCTACATTTCCAGCCAACCCTCCCAACACACACCCCCCCCCCTTCAAAGGGCAGACAGCACCAGCAATTACTGCTTAATTTTCATTAATAACAACAGAAGCAGCAAGCACTTAACCTTATATTCATCCATCTTGCCTTTTTTTCCAGGTCAAATTACAGCAGAGGCCAAAACAGGCAACACTTTAGTAACACTAGTCCATAGTCTTCTAAAATACTCAAAAATTCCAAAGCTACTGGCCACATCACTTGACTATTTGGGCTTTCTCCAGGATAAATACATATATATTTTTAAGTCCTACAGTATTACAGCATTAAAACTACAAAATCTAAACCAAAACAGTCACTAAATTAGCATATGTTGAATCATTTGAAGATAAAGGAACAGGAAGGGAGAATTTTTCCAGTTGTGCATCAGTCATCTCACAAGTACATGATACAGCTCTCAAAACAAAGCAGAGGCTTTTGACAGGTTGCAAGACTGCAGACAATTCCAGCTCCCAGCCTCCAACACCCAAGAGAACTGACTCAACAATTTTAAGCCTGTCAGCAAAGAGTGTTGGTTAAGTCTAATTGGACTGGGTGCTGTAGCTGGAGAGTAGTTCGGTGACTATATTTCAAACTTGCAAGGGACCCTGAGACTCAATTTTGCCTCAGTAGTATTCTGGAGTCCAACAATGTTTTGAATTAAGAAAAAGACATTATCAGAAAATTAATGGAAATACAATAAAGTTTTACCAAAATCATTGTTACCACAGCCTTTTTCAATTGACACATTGCTTCACTGTCTATAAAATTCAGCTGTAACATGGGTTTTAACAAGGCTACAAATGTTGCCTAAGAAGTGCAATACAGATAGAAAACAGACCAAGAAGCCGTAACAAGCAGATTTTTAACAATAGAGATATTACGTGTTTTAGTGACAGTCCTGATTTTCATTGGTAATGATCAGAAAAAGCTGTTAATGAAATTTCTAAGTCTCCAAAGTGAGATGCAGCATCGATAAGCCATGATATCAGCAGTGAGCCTCATGATAAAGTTGCAGAAGGATCACATTTGTTAAGAACCACCTAACTGCGAACCTTATACACAGGATACTAAGTATTTCTGCTACAAGTTGACAGTTCATGAGATGGGAACAAGTTAGTCTTAAATACCACCACTAATCACAAGATGACTCCATGATGGCTTTACAGTCATGACAAAGATGGGTCCTAACACAAAGTTCTTTTTTCTGGTATAGCTGAAGTACCAGTAATCTTTTACACAACACAGTGAGAGTCCACCTAAAGCAACAACTACTGTTGCCCACATTCAAAAAATACAGCTGTCAAACTGAAGGAGATGAAAGTGCTACCATGAAGAAAGAAAACTGATTTTAGGATACGAGAGGTTAAGACGTAAGTCCATCAAAAAAAGTTCTTAGAAAGGAATGACTTCTGTCTACAGATGTCAGAAAGTTAAGTGCGAGAAAGGAGGAAAAAACCTAAAGCACAGGCACAACAGGATATGGCCCAGCCTTTCAGAAAGTCAGAATGAAGCAGGAACACAAGTCAATTCTAAGATTTGGATCAGAAGATTGCTGCAGATACTCATTCCTCCAGACAGAAACTAACATAGAATATGATCTCATGAGAGTCTTGCGAACACTATTTTCAGTAAACACAAAACAAGCTGAAATTTTGGTTTCTTGCTTTAAGATTTCCAAAATTAAATGTATTGCTAAAGATTGCCTATTGTACTGTCTGTCCTCCCATGTTGAGCAACTTTTTGCTTATGGGGTAGCAATCTTGTTGGTTAAAGAAACTATGAATACCATTTCCAGCCTCAATAGCTTCCAGAGGAATCAGCTCTTCCCCTCTTCTCTGTCCAGTCACCCAGGTACTGCCTTTCTACTCTTCCACAGCAGAAGTTATCCTAGTTAAAGATCCCTGGAGATGCAGGTCAGATGAAAATCAATGTTAGGATTTCTAGAGAACTGGAAAGGAAACACTGAAAACATGTATGTGGAGTTTGAAGTAGACCTACATGGAAACTCATTAAGAAAGCATTGTTCAAGAACAACAGAAGCAAGCTTCATCCAACCAATTCAGAGAATGCAGCTGGTGACACAAGTGAAACACAAAGAGTAGTAGCCAGGCATAAAACTCCTAAGGAATGGGTTCTGTATTGAGACAGATGGAGCTGGCGCTTGGGAAACAGCTTAAGCAAGTTCAAGATGTTGCATTGCTTTTCTTGAAATAACTTACCAGAAACTGATTTGAACTGTTTCCACACACTTAATCTACATCCCAAATCTGACTCTGTGCTATCCCATTCGTTTCTTCCTCCAGTGTCTGCTCACACACTTGACAAAGGCCAGCCTCATACCAGCTCTACAGATGCTCCATCCACTATACCACAAAGCGCTCCAGTGTGACAAGCATCAGCATCCATTCTTTTTACACACCCCAGCAAAGCTGCTGCTACCATCCTTAGCCTCAGACAGTATTCTCACGCACAAGCAATTTTTTTGAGGCAGCCAGTGGTCACCTTTGGATACAAGGCTGAAGCAGAATATAAGTTGCAGCAGGAAATTAATGGAAAGTACTGACAAAGGTGACCCCAACCATGTATTTCCAACTAGAATTAGTGCAAGAATGTTGTTAACAGTGGCTCAGGAGTCTGAACTCTACGCAATTCTGAGACAGAGTAGTATCCAAAAATAAATACCAAAGATATGTAAATGGGGAATCACGCTGGAGTATCAGAGGTGCTGCTGACACCAAGAAAAGCTAGACCAATAGAAAAACCCAGATAGATTCCTGATGGGAACTTTTCTCCCTCATAGTAGTAGGGAAAGCAGATCAGTGTGGTCCCAAGGCTGTATTTATATTACACAGGGAATGGCATACACCAGAACACCATACAGAATTTTAGCCTAAACACGAGGGTCTGTATTTTGTGCTGAGGCCCCTCCCTGCTGCATTATATTGTTTCATAGACATTTAAACAAGAAATTTGCCACATTAGCAGCTTGAGTAGGACACTACCTTCTTCCAGCGTATAACTAAAGGGCAAGGGAACTCCAAGCTCTGAACACTGTAGTTATTTTATAGCTATTAAACAACAAAATGAAAACGAAAATCAGGATCGGGCATGTTTCCAGCGCGAGACTGCCTGTAAGTGCATTGTGCAATGAAGCCATCAGCAAAGTTTCCAGATAACGGGCAGTGCTATTGACCTTGTCTAGGAATATAGGACAACTTTGTTGCCACCTCCCGATTCTGCTGCAACATAAAACCCTGGCAGAGCACCATCCTCTACAGCCACGGCCCGCAATACGCCCCCCTCCCACCCCCGAGCTCCTCGACAAGCTATTTTTAAGCACTTTACTCTCGGTGAGAAAAGCAGCTTTTTCAAATACGGGATTTTTCTTTTCACCCCACCCCAATCTGGCAGGGGGCTCGCCGTAAGGGCAGCGCCACCCCTGCCCTTAATGCGCCATTA
>VWZY01004269.1:456293-479230 GCA_013399075.1 Chloroceryle aenea
GTAACATTTTTGTTGATCTGTAACAAGTGAGACCTTTTATATGAAAGGATAGTTTTCCTGAAAGGAGATTAGTTTGTCATCACTAGTTACTCTGGTTCTCAGTGAAATTTGGACCTTCTGTTCTTCAGAACATGAACTAAGTGCAATGAGTGAGTGCAATGTCACACTTCAAAACCATGGGACCTGAACGAAGGAATGCACAATTGTATTCCTGTTTTGTTAAAATTATAAAAAGCTGTAAAGTCAAGCACCCAGATATTAAGAAACTCCAAATTTAGTTTGCTTTTACACATTAGTTACTTGTATAAACATATTTTTCTTAAGAAGGCCTTTGTCATTTCTTTTTTCTGATTCATTGCAGATTCAGGTCTCATTTATTGCCACTTGTCACCAGTCAGGCCTCAGGCTACAGACAATTTTAGTAGTTCTATAATAGATCTCCAGTCAGAATAAATGCTTTTTTGTATGTGTGTGCAGGAAGGACCACTACTCTATTAGTATCTCAGATCTTTAATTCAGAGTTTAAAGGCTTGAGCTCTGAATGCAACCTTTGAGAGTGCTGAGGAATCAAAATGTTTTTGGTGCTTGTCTTTATAAACTTGTTCATGATACAGAAAAGGGAGTGTGGTATGGTGTAATGAAGATCAAGAGCTGCAAATTAAGATTGCACAGTTAGTCCTTGCACCAACATTTCTCAGCTTTTACACGTTAGACCTTGCCACTTTTGCTGTATTCCTGGGTAGGCGTGAAGATACGTCTTCATAAACAGCATAGATGTGCATTCATGTAATGCATGTAGCAAAAAAAAAGAATAATCCTGATTTTTATAATAGTCCATTATGATAGAACTCGTTTTGCTTTCGTTTGTTCCTTGAACTACCGTTTCAGGGTTTACCTTTGAAGACAAGTGTGTTCTAAGTCTTCAGTATGGCTCTTTCTGAATGATCTGTTTGGGTTTTTGTTTGGGAGGCTTCACCTCTCACGCAATTGGAGGAAGTTCAAAAGTAGGATTTATACTTAACGAGAGCAGTGTCCAAAGATCAGATGAGCTTAGGCCAGGATTTCCACTTTTGTACAACTCACCCCTCCCACCCCCAAAAACCAAACAAAACATTTGGCTGCCAAGTCAGAACACAACACACAAATCCTATCTCCATTGTGAAACTGGATGGTTTCTTCGTCACGTATCACGGAGGTGAATTACGGAGGAAAGCTCCATGAGACAGGCCAGTCAGTAGGCTGGCTGTAGTACGTTTTCTAGTCCACGTAACCTCAAACACAGTAATGACTCCAGAGATTAATAAATGCATTTGGGATCTGTGTTTCTGTGACAGCTGCTAGTTTCATACCAATTGTCTATTTTATTCAGTTTTGGGGTTTTTTACTTTTGTTCTTGTTTGGGTTTTTGTGTGTGTGTTTGGTTTTTTGTGTGTTTGTTTGTGGTTTTGTTTTGTTTTTAATTTGGTTTGTTTGGTTGATTGTTTTGTTTCATTGGTTGGTTTGGTTTGTTTGTTTGTTTTGAAGAATGTCTCTGGATTTTGCCCTGTAGTAATGGTGACCTGATGATACTCTTGAGTACAAGTGTGAACCAGGTTTGAGTGTACAATGCAGAATGCAAAGAGTCTTTAAAGGAACTTCAAAAACCTCTACATTCAAAGAAAACCACTTTTCACCTAGCTGTAGTTACACTTTGAGTGAAGTCTGCTTAATGCCAAGGAACAATTTTCTTTTCCTTGAGAAGAAAGAATCTAGTTTAAAAATTTACTGATTAATTAGATTTTCCAGTTCCCTTGACCTACATTATTGCTGAGATTAGAAACTGCAGTGTTCAATAACTATGTTCTGGCAAGTTTTATGTAACTTTCTTTTCCACTCTTAGTTTATTATGTTTAATAAAAATGAAATATTTGCTTTGGAGGTATTTTCAGTCCTCTACTTAACATTTACTTTGAAGACAAATAGATACCTGGATTTTTTTATCACCTCTGCAGATAGCATATCAGATTAATTACTTTATATTAGGGAAACCAGTGTACATAGTTATCATTATTCTAGATAATAATTTGTTATGTCATAGTTGTAACATTTCTTTGCTATTCAACAGTTAGGCCAGCACAAAAATCCCAAAGTTGAGGAGTGAACACTGTGTTGAGAGCACATCCCTCTAGTGCTGCATTGTGTGGGCTGTTGGAACAGTAAATCCTCATTCAGCTGCACTGTAACCTGGTGAAAGGCTGCCTGCAGCTCTAGGCATTCTATTCAGCAGAATTTACACTGACTGTAGCATTGAGGTTGGCAAGGTTAACCTGACAGCCAGAATGGTTAGCACCTTTCCCAAACCTAAAAAAGAAAATCTTAAACGTATCTGAATACAAAGTTTGGTATATGGAAAGGGTAAAAGTATTCATTTGGTTGATTCTTATGTAAGGTGATTTACTCCCCCAGCATACAATAGGAGGGAGTGGTCATTCTTCTGAGATTTTGTACTATTCTGTGGTTACTTACAAGGAAGCAAATGAGAACAGTGCTAACTTCCCTGAAAACTTAAAATATCACCATTCTAATAATTTAATAGTTATGAGAATGCTAGCATTAGCCTAAAATACTTTAAAAGTGCCAAGAAATATGCAAAAACGCTTGCCAAATCATACACACTCTCTTCTGGTAAGCACTGAACACAGAGAACTTTAAAAAATGAAGCACTTATTTCTAAATCATGCTTCTGCATAAAGCAGCTTTTATATAAAAGTACCACATTGTCGTCTTCCTTAGAGACAGATCTTCACCTCAGTCTGTTTTATAACACATTTTGAAGAGAATGCACGTGTGTGTTCAGTATGATAAGGGCTGCATTCCCCATTCACAGGGCCCCCTCATTTTCAGGTGAATGTAGAGCACTGCTACAGCTGCCAACAATTATCTTTTCCTTTGGTTTGTTACCGTTGAATTACTTGTATGAACTTTATGCACTTACACTGTTACTGTCTGCCAATCCAGCTTTATAATCTTGTCTTGTGTGAAAAGGTATAGTTGGTGTTGCTTTGATGTCCAGTAAGAGTGATCCTTCCAGCAAAGATGGGTTATTTTAAATGCTTACAAATGCAGATAAATAATAGTCACCAGTGCATGGAAAGGGGGAGGTCAATTAAATAGAGATGTTTATTTGAATGTAGACATCTAAGCTTGTTTGTTTATATATTTGAAGGGTATTGTATGCTTTTGTGTGCTTTGCCTGATTAGTTTGGATTTGCTTAAAATTGATCTTTTGGTAAAAAAGAAAAAGTAGTGTTTTACAGAACTGTTTAGCATATTTTATTGGACTTCTCCAATAAAGCTAGAATGACAGTACTGAATTTAGAAAAAGTAGCTGAAAATTTATTTTTTTTTTAACTGATGCAAAATTATATTATCTTTATCACAGCAACAACCTAATATCCCACGGCCAGACTTTGCGAAATAAGTACATATGAATTAATATCATAGTTGTGTGTTTCAGATTCTCTGTGAGATGATGTAATCTTACTAAATTTGGGGTTAAGCTCCTTAGCCTGTAGGGCTTTGGTGGTGGGGTGTCCTGTTGTTGAGTTTTACATTCATAAATATTCCTATTATAAACAAAGCATTTCACAATTGGGTCCTGAGTATTTTCTCCTCTTTAGTTATGAATTCATTGCCATAATATTCTTGTTATTCAAGTTTTGAGTTAATTCTCGGAGTAGACTATTTTTGCTGTAAGTGAAAGGAGAGAGGCTGTATCTTGTTCCATGATAAAGTTCTGCCTTCCAGTGATTGCAATGAAATTCTGCTTTACCTGCAAACATATAAAATTGCAAGTGTGGCTCCATGAAGACTGTAGTAGTGTGAATAGGGTCTTCACTGGTCCTTATTCAGTTCCCTGAATAAAACAGGGTAAAAGATAACCAGGTGTTAAGGAGTTGGGCTCCTTGGGAAAACGACTTCACTGACTCAAAGCTGAGAAAATGCCTGAATTGTTTTGGAAGTCTACCTGTGGTTAAGACGTTATCACTTCCGTAGCAGCAGCAGCAAGCCTATACCAAATATCAACCGCTTCAGAGTCCCAGTTTAAAGTACAGAGGAAATGGGACTGTGAACTGGGGTGCCAAGAGATGGGCACATGTTCTGTTTGGCTGAATTTACTGTGGCATGTGTTTTCCAGCAATGGGGTGAGCGAAAGAGTTGATGGTGGGATTACCTCAAAGCCATGCCATTCTTTCTAGCAGAGCCTATCTTTTAAAAGCCAAGTTAATAATAGATTGCTAGCTGCATTGTAAAATTAACTGATGAATCAAAAATGGAAGGATAGACTGCCATTTAAGCAATCTTCTCATCTGATGGAAGCCTGCTTGGCTAGACTTGGCACTCAAGTCCCACAGAACAGGTCATTCATTATGTTTATTTTGGTATGTTTGTGTAGCCAGGTTACTGACTATTTAAGTCTGTCTATTTCTGATATGGCACTATATAAATGTAGCTGAAGAGCTTGTCTGATAATGCACATCTTTTTTTGTCTGTAGAAAAACATAGGAATTTGTGCAGAAAAACATCGGAGCCTTGGCCAAGCTATGCTTTATGAGGAGCTGTGCTAAATAGGAGTATAAGCTGTTTTGTGTGGTTGCAAGTTCATGAAATACGTGGGATAATTGCTAAAGGTAGTTCTGTGTGAGAAGTAAATAGTGATTAAATTTTACTGCTATGTCTGGTTGAATTTAAAAGTTAAACCTTGGTAGTGATTTCTTAAATGTCTGTTAATGTTGCAGGCTTCAACCAACTTCCTGGGAAAAGTAGTTACTGCAAAGGTGTGATGGCAGACAAAGGAATAACATGCCCCGAATGTTCCTTTCCACTGTTTTCATCTGAAGGCGTCTTTCCAAAATGTCGGCTTTTGCCCATGGTGTGTTTAATTGGGCTTAAACTTTCTTATATGAAGCATTATATTAAAAAAAAAAATTAATCTACAGGTGGCATGGGTGGAGTAGCTGAATAGCCTCATCGCAGGTATCCCACTAATATTTAATCATAGTTAGCCATTATAATCTTTATGATCCATTACAAGAATGTGGGATTTATTATGGGTTATTTGAAAACACCCAGACAGGCAAGCTGATCATTACTCTGTTTTCAGAGAGGGTGTGCAGTGACTGAATGTTTTATCAGCTTTGGAGCCAAATTGCAGTGGGGCCTGGTGTTATCACTTTTATTTCAGTGCTTTTGTTTCAGTCTGTGATTTAGCTTCTGTTACTAAACATACGCATCAGAGCTGTTTGCAATTTAACAGTTGAACCTCCTAGTGTTAAGAGGGCTATCAGAAGGTGGCATTTAAGCTGTGCATAAGGGCCTTGCTGGGGTCAAAGGCACAGGCGTATGCCTATTTTGTTTTTGCACATAGAGACTCATGCAAGGACAGTTTGTGGGCAATCAGAAGATTTGCATGTAAACTTACATGTTGATATCAGTAGAAAATCACTGTGGTGGCTTTGGATTTTAGTTTAGTGATTTCCCTGTGCTTAGGAGTCTGTTGCTCTGCTTCTGAGCAGGTAGAGTATGTGTTCTGTGCATGGCTACAGTAAAATGGCATTGATTTTGTTTGTTTGTTTGTTTGGTGTTCTAGAAAATAAAGCTTTACCAAGGAATTGTATTTATTCTGACAAACTGCCTCTGGAAAACTTTACAGGTCCTGTGAGAGAGAATTTGTACTTGAAAAAGATCATCAGAATGGACTGATGGAGCACTGAGACCCAGTAAGCTCTGAATTAGGAACGGCTAAGAATGGAGCTTCTAGTTGTTTTTCCGACCAGTGTTCTGAGTGAGTGTTTTTCCTTATAGCATCATCCATATTTATTATTTAAATATTTACACGTATTTATATATAAATTGCATATTTTGGTAAGTATTGTTGAAACTTGACTCTTTATATTTTTGGTAAATATTTGGGGTTTTTACCCCTCATACAACTAGTATGAGAGGAGTCCAGTATATGTATATAGGGAGTCTTGAGGATGCTTTTGCTAGCACTATAGTTTTTCTTAAGAGTAATTTAAAACAGCTCTCCCAAATTTTTAGGAAGATAAATGACAAGATGCACTTACATAGAATAAACCCAAGTTTTCCTCCTGGAGTTCTTCCCAAAGTTAGTAAATTGGTTGCTATAATTGTAACTGCTCCTTGTTCCCAGTTGATGCTGGTTACTGAACTAAGTCTTGAGAGGCAGCAAATGTGGGCAGTTTCAGATTGAAGCCTGGGGGTGTTTGATTCTGAAATGTAATTTCTTATTGAGCTGTGTGTTAACAGCTTCACATCCTTCAATGTAATTAAGCTGATTGAGGGGAGTGGTGTTTAGTACAAGTCTGGTGTAAATGAATACCTTTTGTATTGTTAACTGCTTGTAAAGTTGAACCACAATAAGAGTTAGTTTGTCCATTGTTTTATTAAAGTTCATTATTTCCTGAATTTGGTAACAAATGCAGCGCTTTTGGACTCATTCACAGAAAAAAAGTGGTCTCTACTGCGATGATTAAGCCTTCCTCAGGAAAAGGAGAAAAGTCTTATTACCATTTTAGGATTTTTCTAGTTTGTCTGTTGCTAGTATTGATAGCCTACGTGTATTTTGAGCCTGTGGCTGTGTCCTTGTATTGTAATTGTCTCTTAATTCACTGAAGACTGCTTTTTTATTCTTTTTTTTCCCCCTTTCTTTTGCTATATTACTTAATTTCTTGTCTCATTATAATCAGTGCAACAAATTCCAAAACTCCACCGTGCTTGTGCAAGCTTTAGAACTTTACCTCACTGACCAAATTAGATACAACTGTTGACATTATCTTCACTGACTTATGTTGTGACATTGTAGCTCCGTATTTATCATCAGTTTTCCTAAAATACTGCTTTCAGCTTTACTTCAAGGTTTCCTTACTTGTGTGAGCATGCGTGTGAATTTTCAGGGATGGCGCTGAGTCTGTCTCATTCTCAGCAGATCAAGTGGGAGTGTACAGACTACAGACTTTAAACACTACTTTGCATATTATCAGTACTAACATTTGGCTTAATTTTCATAAATATAGATTTTATAATTCATACAATATAGTTTTCATTTAATATAGATTTTAATATTGCTTTTACTGGGTGAAATGAGTAGTAAATTAGTAAAATTTTTGATTAAATTAGAATGGATTCTTGTGAATGAGTGCTTAGTATTTTTACTGTGAGCAAAGGATGGTTGAAAAAAACCTTGCAAGATTTCTTAAAAGACAGTGTACCTTGGTCCTTAAGCTATATTTATGCAAATTATATACTAAACAGATGTATAATAAAACTCTGGGACAAGAGTTTAGGGAGCACCTTATTTCTTAATTTATTTTTGTAGCCACTTTTAGCATTTCTTACAGGATGTGAAAGAAAAAAATTGTAAAAGGCTTCTTTTCATTGTTATATTATATCCTGAGCTTTGCTGTTACTATTTTTAGAATTTAGATAAGGCATCTTTATATGTATATAAGAAGGAAAATTCTGATGGTAGCAGTGTATTACTGGAAATATAAAGCGTGTCCCAAACTGCTTTATTTATTTATTTTTTCCTTTATAATGGCAATTATGGACCTGATTTCTGAGGTTTGTTGTTTGTCACACATCCCTTTTACCTGAATAATGAAGACTCATCCTAGGGAGAGGCTAAAGAAGCCATGAATCACACATATCTCATGGACTGGCAGTATTAGCAGGAAACTTGTAAGAATGACCCATAAAGGGCAGTGCTTTACTACAGATCTTGTCATTTTGAGATCTAAAAGAAATGAGGATATTATTGTCTGAATTAAGTTTGGAATAGGGTTTAGAATTTGACTAAGGATGTATCAAGTTTAGATGGTTGAAAGGCATAGGCTTCACAATTCATATCCTCATTATGGTAACGCTGAAGCATCAGTTGTATTTGCAACTGCAAATTTGTCTCTCTTCAAAGTGGTGACATCTTTTGAAATCATCTGTTAGACTCGAGATACTTGCTTTGGAATGTGTCTGGAACCAGGTTTTTCAATTGGATACTTGGACTTTGTAATTGGGCACTAGTTTCCCCTGACAGCAGGACTAAAATTATTGACATAAGTGCAGATAATTTCTAGAGATGCATTGTAAGTGGCACTAAGCAGTCCAGCAAAATAAATGAAAACTGAACACGTGAATTAGAATTCTGTAACAGAAATGCTTAGAGTGTGCTTTTTAGCCTTTACCTCCTACTTTTTCTGGTTTTCTCTGATTATCCTGATGATGTTTCCTTTTGTCTTTTATCTTTTCCCTGGGAAGCATATACCCTTTCCATCAGTGTTGTATCATATTCATATCTAGACAGCTGCCAGATGGACTTACAGAAAGGTCTGCTAAAGCCTTTTGGGACTTCATGTGTGTGAAGTGACCCAAACAGATCCAGCTGTAGAGTTGGGATTATGCTTGGTAAGAGTTTGATCTGTGAGCATTGCCCCAGTACTGGAGATCATAAGGCCATTTCATCCTGGTACACTGCAAAATAGCACACTAAAAGTATTATGTGGGGTCCAGTTGTGTGCTTTCCTCATTCAGCAACAGTGGAGCAGTCCTTTTTAAGTAAGAAGTGATGTCTGCCACTTCAAAAGTCTTCAGCTGAACTCAATGTACACACCTCTTATGTCATAAAGTCTGAAATACAAAGAATGAACATGTAGTACGAGTACTTTGCAAATTTAAAACTCATGCTGACACTACCTGTCCTAAAGAGTTTGAAAATACAATATGCATGCATTATATGGAGATGTTGGCTTATTTTAAGGTAGAATTAGTTATTTTACTGGCTTCCCTATTACAATGATTTTGATTGATAGAGTGAAGCTGCCTTAGTAGACTCATTTCTAAAGGTACTGCAAAATTCATGCTTATGTTAGGGACCCTATACTTCTACAGTTGAAACCATAATATTGCTCTCTTGGCAGATATTTGAAGACATCTTTCATATCTATAGCTATTGAGCATTTGTCACCTTATGAGCTTTAACTTGATGTAACCTCATTGTATTTCTGCGAGAATAGGCTTAAAATAAAAAAGGCAATTTCAAACATAAAATGATACAAAGAAACTGTCCTTTCAGGTATTATCTTTTTGAGAAATGCTTTATGAAATAAATATTTAGGAGAAGAGTGAATGGAAGGCTGTGATTTGACAGGTGAAGTTCACCATAAACTGACAATAGAAGCAGGATTTTGATTCAAGAGAATTCACTAAGCAGGGAGCAAAACTTGCATCACAGTCAGCAGTCTTCCCCCGCTCTACAGCCAGTATGCTGCAAACTAAATTTATAGTGCATCTTGAAAAAAAAATAGGCTCACATCTCTTAAGTTCTCTTATGTGAACTCCTAAACTAATTACAGTTGCATGTGCAAGCTGTATGGGAATCCAACTACTTAGATAATGTTATTTCATTGTAAGAACACCTGCTAAGTGTGGATGTGCTATAAATTCAAACAGCATGTTCTTTCATGTTTGTCTTTTCTGATGAACCGTTGGATGATTCTACTTCATATACCACTTACTAGTGCTCAGTCCACTTTACCTTTTCTTTCTGCATCCACAAAAGAGCTTCTTAACACATTGGACTTCCACATTTTTCCTTGACAACATTCACATCTAAAAAAGCTTGGAAACTGCATCCTTTAGAGTAATATATTTGTGCTATTAAAACTTGAACAGTACTAGAGGAAGAAGAGGGTGTGTTTGAGTGATTGTGAGGTAAAGAATGTACCCAGAAACAGCACATGTAAGGCAATTTGTGGAGTCGGCCTGGGTGTGTAGGTCTGTAGGGTTGTACCAGGCAATGAGTGAGTCTTCCTGAGTATGCAGAAGTGACCATCCTTACTTGTTAAGGGCAGACAGAGACACAGTTGAATGTTATTGCATAGGGGTAACTCACATTTGTGTAAATTGTCATCTCATAAGAGCACATAGGTAAGTTAAAAACTTAATTTGAGAAGGAATAGTAGGTAGCTGGATTACCCTATAGAGTACTAAGAAAGAGCAGGTCCTCACTAAGGTGCTAAGAAAGAGAACTCCCTCTGGCAAAGAGAAAACTCATTCAAGGGCCTGAATCAAAGGAAAGAGTGTGCTGAAGGTAATGGCTGCTGAGAGAGATAGAGAGTTAACTCCCCGAGAGCTAAAATGAGGTGCAACAGCCAAACAGAGAAGAGTAGAGGAGAACATAGCAGACCTGTAGCAAAGTCTGCAAGCAAGGAAGGACTTCTGGGGAGCTGAGCATTGGTTGTGGCCTGATTCTTGTTGAAGTTCGTAACTTTCTTTTTTAAAAGAGACTAAAATGCTACTTTGTACAGGACAGAAATACGTAAAAAGTTCAAGACTGGGAAAAAACACATAGAATATACACTGAGTCACATTGATTTTAAAAAATTCTGTTTCTCAATTTCCTTCCTGCTTTTGCTTTTTTCCCTTCATGCCTACTTCCTTCTGTAGTGATCAAGTTATCTTGGCAGTAAGGAAATTATGAGAGACATAGCCATTGCTAATAGAAGGATAATTACTCCCATTTCACCGTGTGGAAGGGCTGGTCACTTCAAAGATTAACTTTTGTCATAGTTGATTGTACTCCAACAGACAATAGTAACAAAAAATCCAGAAAGCTGCTAACTGATTTGTATTTTTCACATTTCACTTGCATTCATTTACATTTCATTTATTTCAGTGCTTCATTGCTCTTCCTCCACTTCCAGACAGCTTCTCTGAATAGCATGAATGAGTATTCAGCCTTGTGGTATACATCAAAACCATGCATGTTTCAACTCCTCCTAGAAAAATGCATGGCTTGGAAAAGATTTACAATATTTTATTTTTTTTTCCCTCCACCCAGGTTATAAGTCTTCAAACATATTCAGCAACTGTCTTGAAATATGACATCATGTCTCAGTTACTGTGGTGTAGAAAAGCATACAGAATGGTACAGCGTGATCTCTAAAAGCCACATCAATCCTATGCTAATAACTACAGCTCATCCCCAGAATGGGTGATCAGTGTAGTAGATGCTGTCCGTTCCCCTTTAGGAGATAGTTCAAGTTATATGTTTTTAGTATATGATGTAAAGATGTTGCAGAGCTTGAGAAGGAAAACTGGAGGTTGAATTATAGATGGGAAAAAGCAGAAAAGGTCAAATGGTTATCTGCTTTCTTACGGGGCTTATTTTGATGAACTGTATAGTTTACTATGTGTTTGTTGCCTTAATCCTTCCTAATAAAATAATTCAGCCAGGCTAATTACTGATTGTGTGTGCTGTTCAGAGATTTGAAGTAATATATACATTCTGCCTTCATGCCTTTTGATATGTATTGATGACCTTTATAATTTGATGACCATGAAGTACTTACTAACTAGTGGTGCTGGACAAAATATTTGTTTGATAGTGTGCGCAGTAGTGTTTTCTATATGCATTTTTAAGGGAATAGAAGGCTTCTAAGTACAAAATTAAATTGATATAGATAGAAATATTATGTAAACGTAATTTGTGTCTTGCTGCAGCTAAAATTGTTCAATATTTGGTAACATTTCCCTTCCTTCCCACTACAAAATAAATCAGTGCTATTCCTCTATTTTTCATTGTCATCATTGAAAACCTGGAGGATTAGGCCCATAGTGTTGGGGTCTTTTTCCACATTTTTGTCCTGTTTCAAGTTACTGAAATAATTTCTCTGTCTGTATTTTGGTTGCCCAGAGTGGCTGTGAATACCCCATCCCTGGAAGTGTTCAAGACCAAGTTGGAAGGGGCTTCTAGCAGCCTGGTCTAGTAGGAGGAGTCCCTGCCCATGGCAGGGGTATTTGAACTAGGTGATCTTTAAGGTCCCTTCCAATCCAAACAAATCAAGATTGTATGATTTTTGAAAGAGTTTTTACTTAGTAAAGTAAATCTGGGTATCTTACAGAAGTTCAAGTAAAATTAAGATTTCCATTCTCAACATCCTCCTCTCTGTCTTTGATAATATGTCTTGCTATGTGGATGTAGATGAAGAAACATGGAATAACTGAAATTAAGTCTGAGAATTCAATTTAAAACCAAAAATATTCTGTATAATTAAGGGGAAAATTCCGATATGGACAGACAGTTCTATGTCTTGTCGCTTCAGGGCTTCTTATAACATCCTTTGAAGGTGTTTATTTTATAAGTGGTCACAGAAACAACAGGATCTCTGGCTTATCTCATAGCATTATTTTTATTACTGTCATCTTGTGCAGAAATGAGCTACAAAAGAGTTAAGTAGATCACTTAGACTTACATGAGCTATGATACTGCTTCTGTGGGTAAGGAATATTTTCACAGCAACACAATAACCCTAAATGATTATTTTGCAATGGTTAAGCAAAACTAAATAGTTTTACTTTGTTTTGAAATAATACGCAAAAAAATTAAACTTTCCTTTACAAATTGTCCCGTTTTGCCTCCCCTAGCCCATCTATTCCATCAGATCTCAAATCTCAAATTGCCTGCTGCTGTGCAAAAGAGGACTGAGATAGTTGTAAGTACACGGCAAGTATGAGCTGCAGCTA
Organism: Chloroceryle aenea; assembly: GCA_013399075.1. NCBI lineage: Eukaryota > Metazoa > Chordata > Aves > Coraciiformes > Cerylidae > Chloroceryle > Chloroceryle aenea. The sequence continues at coordinate 468,873 of VWZY01004269.1, forward strand.
GTAAAAAAATGGTTTTCCCATCTGAATTAGGGTTTGGGTCTTTGCATCAATGAAAGTGTGTTTGCTGCTGCTGCCAACTACCATTTTGGGAATATCATTGCATATGGTATCTGTGATATTTCCACCTTAACAAAGAACCAACATTTTGTTCCTATTAATGACTAAAAAGATCACCTCTGAAAAAGTGCAGAACTTTTTTTTTCCTCTCTGGTGTTCTTGTTATATAGAAGTAATCCGTGGAGTTGATGTAAGAACATACAAGTCTCTTCAGAAGGGAAACAGGTTCACTCCACATATTGTACATAAACAGGCTTTAAATCACATTGTCTTCAAGAAGAAGAGAAAGCCTGTTACTTAGATGACACTTCTATCACGTGGTAGATAAAGCGACATTAATTCCCATTGTTCATTAGTGAGAAAGAATATTTGCTTACCTTCAAGCTGGACATGGCAGTTTATGTGTCTAATGATAGCTGTGCTTTGGCACAACGATTCTAATAGATGAAGAAAATAAAGCAGGTAGTTTTCTGTATTGTTTTATCTGATAATTGTTAGCTGTTTTGATGTGCTCACAGTATACCAAATTGTTGTAAGCCAAGGGCAAGACCTGCAGACCTAAGCATTCTTGTGTTCAGGAGTTTTCATACTAAAAGCATCGCTTTCAAGGCACTGCCACTTAAAGTAACCTCCCAGATAAAACCATGTAATTCAAGTGCAACTTCTAGAATATCACTCTTCATATTTTTTCCATAATTAGTTTGCAGGGTGGAAACCTCTTCTGAGATGGGGAAGGTTTAGTTTCACTTGTATCTTCTAGTCATCGGGTATAGGTTATTCTAGATATGGACTCAAAAATGCCAAAATATAGTTTAAACCCTAATGATCCTGCCTTGGAGTAGAGGATTTAAGTCCTACTTTTCAAGCCCTTGTCCTAGAAAAAAAGTTTTCAGTTTTTTTGCCCTTTGGAGCAGAGTAGTTGGACCAGTAGCTATGTCTCATTTATACAAAAGGAGGTAAATTGTCTGTGAGCTGTCACTGCTGAATATCTGTGATGACACTGTGGCATGCAAAAAAAATAGAATGGTGTCTATAATGATATGTCCATAAACCATTTAAGACTAATCATTAAAAGTGATAGAAGTACTGGTTATGATTTTGCACATTGCTCTCTGTTTCCATAATAAGAAGATTTTCTACTCTGAATCAGGGCGTCTTAAGATAAAACCTGGGTTTGGAATGCGTTTCTTCTAATATGCTGGAGAAGAATCATCATTCTCAATTTTCTTTGACATTCATGATTTCTAGCACAGTTGCTTTTTAGTTGCTCTTTTTTTTTTTAATGAATGTCAGATCTTTGTAATGCCTGAAAAGATGTCCCATTCCAGGCAAAAAAAAAAATCCCAAGAGGTAGTAAATAGATTATTTTTATTTTTATTTTTTTTAACTCTTTTTATTCTTGAAGTAATTTGATCAGCATGCAGGGTTTCAGAATAAGATGTGATATTGTTTATTTTGGTAATAGCTGCCATATGCTAGTTTTCTTCTTCAATCATCTCTCCTAAGGCGGGCTGGACACTAACAGAACATAACTCTAAAGAGAGTCACCTTAAATACATTCCACTGTGTTGTTATAATCTGATGCAGTCAAACTACTTGAGAGCCAGGGTAAGGACACCTGAATACATTTTGTGTATAAAATAGCTGTTAAACATAACACAACTGCAGAGCTTTAAAGCTAGTTTTCAAAGATGTCTGAAAGAAAGAGCAAGAGAAGAGGGATTTCCTAGATATTGGACTATGTTGTCAGAAATTCTGAAAGAGTTGTGATAATAGAGTGGTAACCAGCCAGTGCTGGTTCACACAAAATGATACACCTCTTGATTTTTCTATTTTGTGCTATGTGGTTATGTCCTTGCAAAACCAACATGAATCATGTGTAAGACGCTCATGTATTTTCCCCCCTTTCTCTTGAAAAAGTATTAATGCAAAACTAGTGTAGTACAAAAGCTTCTCACTGCTGTTGGAGGGCAAAGGCAGTAAAGACGAGGTTGACAACTGCAGTTAGGAGCATGATTCTCATTGAAATCAATAGGAATTGGGTGCTTTAGGGCACTTGCAAATATGATTCTGACTTCTGGCTAGGCTGCATAACAATGTTAATGGGAGGAACCAGCATGTTTTGGGTTCCACTTCCATTCTTATGTTGGTCCTACCCATTGTTTGAACAGTGCTAGACAGCCCTTGGACCACCATCAGTGATGAGTTTGCTGACAGCTTGTTCTTTGTGACAGTCAAGTTGAGCTTTTCACTGACAGTAGCCCACAGCAAGGACTCCTTAGTTTCTGTGTGTCTTTCCTTCTTTTGATTCCTGCATTAGCTGCAGATGTTTCAGTGCATGACGGTTTTTTGCATTGACTCTGGGTCTTCCTCTTTGATATGTGTGCCCTGTCTTCTGGGTGCCCGCAATTCATATACTCTGAAATTAAATGTAAAACATGCTCAGTGTTTGTATCTACTGTCCCTACATTGTGCAAACATAACCATCAATGTATTCTGAGCTGCAGTCTGCCTTGAAGAGTTTCATGTGGTGCTGCCCACACAAAAGATTCTGCAGATGAAAATTGTAACAGAAGCTCCCAGCCTTTGCCTTTGATCCTGAAGTGGAAACTGAAGAAATAATTTACTTATTGGCAGATAAAAACCCAAACTCCTTGAGAACAGCCTGGATATATTTAAAATACACTGGGATTATAACAAATGTGGATGTACAAAAGGTGATACAGAGGTGGTAGCTTCCAACGGTGCCATTCTGCATGGCTTATGTGATCAGGGTTAGCTGCTAGGAAGGTGACTTCTATTTTGTAGCCTCTTCCCTCTTCATTGCCTGCAGCATGATATCTTGATTATTGCTTATAAAACTGTCAGAGCTGAAGCTGAGTAGAGGATGAACACCCAGAAATTCTAAGGCATTTTTAAGTTTTATCATTTTGTTAGCCTTGGTTTGCCCCTGGCTGCTTGGATCACCAAATAATTTTTTGAAAACAATTTCTCAGTGGGGCTGCATGTGTGTACTGTCTGTTACAGTTTACCTTAAATACAGACCTGCACTGCAAAGTAAAATTGCACATTGCTAGAATCTAATATACTGCTTTCAGAAAAAGGTCAAAAGGGAAAATTTATCTTGGCAGACTAGTATAGAAGTTTCTCATGGCTTAACTGCTTCCCCTCAAATTTCAGTATAATTTGAATTCCTAAGAGCATTAGGTTAGGCAATCAAAACGTTGTCGTGTGAATATTTAGCATCTCTCCATTTTGAAATAGTACCCTTCGGGGTGTCTTGGAAGTTTGGCACAGTTTACACTGAGATAGATATAATTCCTTGGACACTTCTCTGCTTTTTCATGTCATTCACTCCTTTGCAATGTCCTTCCGACTGCGATTCAGTTTCTAGTAAAAGCTAGCCTACTACAAAAATGTAGTGCCTCAAATGGTCGAGAAGGCAAATTTCAGACTTTGGTGTCTATGTGAGTTCAAAACACTGATGACCGCTACGTGTGAATGTATCTACATTACAGTTAAATATGTGACAGCAACACATATAGATACCATTTGCAAATATTGATCTCACTAACTGAAACAACAGCACTGAAGTTACAAGAGCATGGAATTTGGCTTCAGCTGTAGTACAGATCTTGACAGCATCCTGGTACTATGTGGTAACTGAAGCCCCTTCAGTGTTATTTTGATTACAGCTAATGAGTTTGGGCCTAAGTCAGCTTCAGTCCTACCTTTGACTGCTACTTACAAGTAGCCTGAAACTCATTCTGAAGAAAGAATAATGAACTAATGAGAAGGATTAATTTGAAGAAACAAAACAGTAAAGAGCTGATGTTGCATCTTATCACTACTTGCTTGAGCTTTCTTGACAGGGAAGCACTCACGTTAAAGCATCAGCAGCCAAAACATCTGTCTGGCTTTTGGTCTCAGCCTGATCAAGAAGCTGAGTTTCTATGCAGATCTTATAGGCCATCCAACTCTTTTCTTTGTCCTTTTCATCTCCAGACTAAACTAATTTCAGCGTGCTTTGTGTCAGCTATTATTATTGTCATTATTGCATGTATTATTTCCATTAATGCCACATATTTGAATCAGGTTCTGGGAGTTTATGAGATTTAGAAAAAAATTCCCACACCTGACTTCTGTTTGCTTCCCAAGGTTTTGACTCACTGGAGGTTCACATTATAATTTCCTTTAGAAGCATGAACTCCATTTTAAATCCCTTTTAAAAAGACTGGTGTCCTCATGCTTCCAAGAGCAATATAAGAATCTGGGTTTAAAGCCCCTCAGCTGAGTAGTCTTTTACTTCCTCCCTGAGAATGCCAGGCTCTAGACAGCCATGTAAAAGGTGGGACATGCCACCTTCTGCTTCGGCAGTGCTTCTAAGTGAAAGTGTGTGTTATACCTGGTATTTTAATCTGATCTTGGTGTGGCACTTGTGCTACAAGCCTGTCTGTTGGGTTGATTGACAGACAAAGCACAGGCACAATAGCTTGTGATCAGTAGGCATGAGGTTGGCCCTTGAAATGCTCAGCTAAACCAAGATCTTGGCATGCAGAGTAGTAGAATGTCCGGCACTTGGCTAACTTCTCTGGTCAGATTTAAAGCACCAATGACTCTTCAGGTACCTGAGCTTTGAAAGCAGGTTTATATTTATAAATATGAATGTTACTCAGAGAAGAACCAGTTGGTATGAGGTAACAGGTTTCTGTGCCTCACTAGGTCTGTATGCTCTGTGCTCTTAACATGTGGCAGGCACAAGTAATTTGAGTGAGCGTACTCTGTAGTGAAGGGAGCCGAGCTGCTCTGAGTTACAGTGCATTTTTTTGTTGTTGATTTGCACAGCTAATTACTGTAGATTGGCAGAAGTGTGATACTTGATTAGCTTCCAGCAATTCACGTGACCTTTGAGCCTTCAGACACCTAAAAATTTCTGTGAATATGGCACTAATGATGTAGCAGCAACTTGTCTGAAAGTTCTTTAATCTACTAGTTGATCAGGGAAAACATTTAAGCCTACATTTGTATTAGAGGGGAGCAGCTGTCAGGGCATTTTTCCACGCTGCTTTGGAACTTGCACTTCCCCCAATACCAAAATAGTCTTGGACACGCTGCAGTGGCCCACTTGTTTTTCTTAGCAGCAAGGGGTTGGGAGGATTCTGGTGGAAGACTGTAAATGTATCTTTTCAGCTGTTGGGCTATGTTTATTATCAAGTAAAAGGGAGCTACTGCTTTAGTATATCTTTATAACTGACACTCTAAAAATACAATCTCGAGCAAAGGGTAAGTGTCCCTTTCTTTACAGTGATTATTCATATAGAGTACCAATGAAAAATCATGAGAGAAAGGATGCAAACCCATCTTGCTGAGAACTAACAGAATGTGTAGCAGTGTATATATGTATCAAGATACTGAGAATAAGATTAAACTGTCAGTGAACTGGTACTTACTCTGTAATTTTGCCTGTAATAAGGCTACCTAATATTGGATTGCCATTTGCTTCATTCCTATGAGCATACATAAGCACTCTAAGTATCAAAATATTTGAGGGTGGAATTGTGGTTACAAAAGGCAGAAAATTGGAATTATTTTTTCAGCTTATTTTACTTCTGTAGACTTTATTACTTTCAAACAAAAAATACCACCTCCCGTCACTCCTCACATTGTATATTTGCTCCAATGAAAGGAAGATAGGAGAAATGGTAGTGAAAGGGGCTTAAAAATAAGCTTTCACATATTAATGGCTATAACAGTATGATAAATGTCAGGACAGAAACAAAGTCTTATTGAAAACAATGTAACTGCAAATAGAAGTAAAGAGCAAAAAACTGCCAAAATTGCTCAGTATGAGACTAATTTCTCCCACTTTGTTTTATAACTCTGCTACCTCACTGTCCTTCAAAATTTTCAGGAGTGTAAAAAAATGTAATATTACAAGTCTATCCTAACTCTCTACAGAAGATGATGAACTTGGATCTCATAAACAAATATATCCTAAGCTTCAAGATGCCACAGGATCATCTTTCATTAACATCATAAGTTATAAGTGATCTCTGTAGTAGCTTTTCTCTTTCCATCACCTTCTACCTTCCAAAGTTGTTCTATATAGATTACAACTCTTTAGAAAAGTTACATTTGCTTTTCTTATGGCGATTTTTGGTTTATCAAATGACTGTCCCTATTGCTGAAGCTCTGTTTCAAGTGTCTTCTCTAAATTAGAAACTTAGAATGGAAATTTAAAAGCCCTGAAGTCACATTTTCATAAGTGACCGATAAGTCTTAGTCCCTTCTGGTGCTTTTGAGAATTTTCACCCAGACGACTTGTTTTTCTGTGTTACAGGGAACTGTGTACAAGCAGAGAACAAGTTTGAAAAATTGGCTCGTAGGCATGCTTTAAAATGCAGGGTGACTGTTTGGTTAAAGAAGGCCAAACTGCTGTGTAGTTTGGTATGTGCTGGACTAACTTGAATCAGATCCTCTCATAGCTGAGATCTTTCAACTTCATAGGACATCTTACAGAGGCTGCTGAAGATTTCCAGAGAAAAGCAGTCTGCAGCATCAGAGAATGCACATGGGTGGAAGTACAGCCATAATAAAAAGACCTTCATTGATTTTTGTCTGGAAGCAAAATCTTAATGAAATGTCTGCAGCCAGCATGACATAGCCCTATGGTTGTGATGAAGATGCAGAAAGATGCCCTGCATCTGTTACCCACAGTAGAATGGACTATAAGCACAGTGCAGGTAAGCATCTGAGTCTTATTCATTTCTCCTATTTAATCTGTCAGGAATAATCAAGTCTGCTACCTACAAGGAGTGAAGAAAATGTTTATAAAAGACAGAACAGAGAGGAGGGCATTAATACAATTTTTTTCAGGAATAATGTATACCATTCTGCTCTTCTGTGTTCATGAAGGATGGATGAAAATGAGAACAGGTGCAGGGAAAGGCTATGAGGGAGATCACAGGAATGGACAACATACTAGAAGAGCCCATGAAAGCTTTTTCATGTGCTAAAGAAGCCAACATCTCTATTAATATATGGGAGGGGAAATATACTTAGGCTGAAAAACAATGTGGGGATGAGAACATGTGGGTGTGAACTAGGCTAAAATAAATTAGATTAAGGTTTTTTAAACCACCTAACCTTCAAGTAGGAGGTGTGAGAATGGGAGCTCTAACTTCATTTAGGACTGATTAAGAAAGCAACTCTTAAACATTGAGAAAGCAACAACCTCGAGATTAAGGTGATTCTTTTGCATCCTGTTCCCATGAAGTTTTCACAAGGAGAAATGGTAACCAAAATGTCAGCAGTATCTCTGTTTTAGAATTCACAAAAGGTTGAGGTTGGAAGGAGCATCATCTAGTCCAACCCCTGCTCAGAGAGAGCAGGTTGCTTAGGGCCTTGTACAGATGTGTTTTGAGTATATCCAAGGACAGACACTCTACAACATCTCTTGGCAACCCGATCCACAGTTTGATCACCCTCGTAGAGTAAAATATGGCTTTATGTTCAGATGGAATTTCCTGTGTTTTTATCTGTGCCCATTGCCTCTTATCCTGTCTCTGGGCACTACTGAAATGGGTCTGGCTCCATCTTCTTTCTTCCCTCCTATTTGGTATTTATACACATGGATAGGATCATCCTGAGCTTTTTCTTTTGCAGGCTGAACACTTGCAGCTCTCTCAGCTGCTCATGTCAGGTGCCTCAGCACCCTACTCATCTAAGTTGCCCTTTGCTGGACTCACTCCAGTAAGTCTCTGTCTTGCACTGGGGAGCTCAGCAGTGGGCCCAGCACTCTAACTCTGTATCAGCAGGGCTAGATACAGGGAAAGGATCACCTACCTTGGCCTGTTGGCAATCCTGTTCCTAATTCAGAGGAGAAGGCTCTTGGCCTTCCTTGCTGAAAGGGTACATTCCTGCCTCATGGTCACCATATTGGTTGGAAAGACCCCAATGTCCTTCTCTGCAGAGCTGCTTTCCAGCCAGTTGTCCCTCTGCCTGTACTGGAGGCTGGGATTATTCATGCCCAGGTGCAGGACTTCACACTTTCCTTTGCTGGACTTAATGAGGTTTTTCTCTGCCCATTTCTCCTTGCTGCTGAGGTCCGTCTGGAAAGCAGTGCACCCATCAGGTGTATTAGCCACTCCATCTGGTTTTGTATTATCTGTGAACTTGCTGAGGGTACACTCTGTCCCTCCATACAAGCCGTTAAGGAGAGTGTTAGACAGTACTGGCCCCAGTATTGACCCCTGGTGTACACCACCAGTGGCTTGCTTCCAACTGGGCTTTGTGCCACTGTTCACAACCCTCTCAGCCTGGCCATTCTTATTTTCAGTCCACCTTGCTGTCCACTGACCTAACCCACATAGTGTCAGCTTGTCTGTGAGAATGTTAAACAGAGACAGTGTCAAAGGCCTTACTGAAGTTAAGATTGCCAAGAGTTTAAATGAGTTGCCAAGAAATTACTATTCATAGCACTTAGACAAAGTCGAATAACATAAGGAAATTAGTGAGGATAGGAGACGTGGCAACCAGAAATAAAACCCTGGTAAAAATAAAAGTAAAGATCTTTATATTTTTCAGAGCAAGAACCAAACAGACTTATTCTAGAAATTATCTAGTGCACTTTGCACAACGGCTTGTACACCAACAGCTGTTACCTTAAAAGTTGTTGGTATATAAATGTATAGAATTTAATTTATTAACTGAATTGTATATTACAGCTACAACAAATTATTGTTAGTATATGCAAAACATTGATCCCTGTTATTGGTATTAGGCTGTTTCCAGCTCTTGGATGTGGTGAAAAATTAAAAAAAATCAATGCTGATTTCCCAGATTTTTGTATTCTGTCAGTGCTGCTGTGTGCAACATAAAAGAATGTTCTGTCTGCCCAGTGGGTAAAGCTGACTTGTGGAAATTAGATACAGGGATATTTAAATTACAGGAAGAGAAATCGCATGATAAGAAGGAATGATTGTGTTGAGGTGAAAGGGAGTAGACCAATAATAGAGAGTTATAGTTGATTCTGCAGGCAGTTCAAAACCGGCCTTAGGGCGTGAGCGTCCCGTACTCCCATATTAACTGGGATCTACTGCTGACACTAAAGCCAGATTGCCAGGTTGAAGTGTTTAAGCATACATTTATACCTGCATGAAGAAGTAGTAATGATGATATTCTAAGAGAACACCAGATAAAGCAGTATTCTAATCAAATAAAATGTAATTATTCTACAATAAGCATATTGCATCCTTTTCTGTCAAAAGCAATGAGGATCAAAGATAGTTGATGATTGAACCTTTTAAAATTTTTCCAAATAAAAGGCAAAATAGAGCTTGGCTTTTTAGGGGACTTGTGCTGCCAGTTTCAAATGCCATAGTACAAGGCATGAACAAGTGTTAACAACACTGCTCATCTTTCCAAAGCAAAATTAAAGCAGCACAGCTGTATGCTGTATGCCATTTACAAGCAGCCTTTCTGTATAATTTGAACAATGTTCAAGCTTACTTCATTATATTTTAAGAACAGTTTCTCAAATGACTTCATAAGTGGTTTTTTTTAAGACATGCATTTTTAGTGAAGTTTACATAAATACTGTTTTTAAAGCTCTAGACCAATTTTAGTAGTTTTCAGACATACAGACTGTTCTTTAGCAGAAAAGTCCTTTCAGGTGAGGTACTTAATGCTGGTAGAAAAGCCAGTCTTAGACACTCTTTCTAGGAAGAGGGGGAAAAGTGCTTACAAATCCAATTCAGGCTGTTGAGATGCTCAAATAATGTCACTTTGAACTTTATGTTTTGGGACCTAAACAGGCTTGAGACCTAAACAGACAGTAGTGCAGTTATGTATTATAACATCCGTGTTCCCTGAAAAGCTTAAAAAACAGGGTGTCACGGTTTAGGGTCAGGGCAGCCCCTTATACCAGTAACAGATGCTCTCTGTTAACCCCCCTCCCTTCCCAAAAGGTAAGACAAAGTTGATAAGGGAGAGAGACTTAGAGATTAGAAAAGGAAACTAGAACAGCTTGAATGAGAATGAAAATAATAATACAAATGGAATATATAAAAATATATACAAACCCAGTATTGAACCCAACCCCCTACAATGGTAATTACATCTCTGTCACCACTGATGCTGTGGAGTAGGCACCAGGGGAGTCACAGATGGGAGCTGTGTTCAGGAGCTGGATTAGATTCAGGAACACACCGATTGGGAACGAAGGCAGAATGGACAAAGTCTTCCTTGGATGCTCCAAGGAAGGAACCAAAAGAGGACCTGAGCCAAGCCAAGCAAAGCTG
>VWZY01004269.1:480452-496334 GCA_013399075.1 Chloroceryle aenea
CTCACAGTATAGGACATAAACCATTTATTAAGCCAAAGTTAGCCCTTGGCTTGTCTCAGTCACCAGAGGCATAAATGAGAAGTGGTAGCACACCATCACTATCCCAGAAAGGCTTCTAATTAAGGAGAAAAAAAAAAAAAAAGTAATTACCCAAAAGAGAAGCTTAGCTTTGATTATTGAAGTTCATGTAATAAGAGCTGACTACTTAAGACAATGCTAGTAGGGCTTACAGTTTCTGCATCTGCTATTCAGCAAGGAAACACCCACCAAGTTTTTCCCAAGCCATCTCTATACTCCCACCCCCAGTCCAGAAAACACACTGAAGGAATATTGCACTAGTTTTCTCATTCTCATCTTAACCTGCACCTGCTTGGTTTGTGCTCTAAACAGTATTTCAGAGGAGGTGGAGCTTTACAGTAACGTTAACCCCTTAAAGTCTCCAAAATATCACTCTCCCATCCATCCTACATTTCCTATTGTGAGTTTAATAAAATCATAATAGGAAGATTACTTCCTGCAGCCAAAAGTACAGTTATAGGTTATCTTCAATGTAATATATTAGCCATTGCTTACTTAAGTGATAAAATGTGGGCTTTTGTGTGTGTGTGTGTTATATATCACAGGATTACCAAATTTTTTTTTAATTGATCTGATTTAATTCTACTCTACTGAGTCATTCTGATAATTCTTTAGCTTGAACTACCTGTTTCAAAACAATAAACAAAAATATCTGAATTAATAGTTGAACTCATGTGTTACCCAGCTAGCTTGTAGCTAGACCTGCCTGGAGCATGGTCTTAGCATTTGTCCTAAAATCTGAGAATGTGTCCTAGAAATACCGGTTAGAGTAGTGGCCGAGTAGTGGCCTGTTGGGTCATAGGTAAAACCATGAACAGCAGGTACTGCAGGATTGTTTATAACAATTATCTGAAAATGTCTTCTGGAGTACTGAGATTTAAAAGGTCTGTAGACCAGATTCTCTCTGGTGTAGGTGGATGTCAGAAATACCTCCCCACAACAGTGTTAATATGGAAAGAATAAGTAGGTGGGAAGAATATCCATCTCTTTTGATCTAAACAACACAAAACTTGAATAGCTACACATTTTTCAACCAGAACACCGCCAAAGCTCAAAGCTTTGAAAGGTCAGAGGGATGGCTTATATTGTACTTACTTTGATTGTATTTTTATGTGCTTCCATATGACTGTAACTGCTTTTTAAAGGAAAATTATTTCAGTGAATGTGCAAGTATTACAGAGTATGTGTGCATCTCTAACAGATCCCTTAAAAGATGGACATCTTTACTCATGTCAGGATGAGTCAGTCCTGTAACCACTAAAGTCAAAAGCAAAATTCTGACTAGTAAAATGAGGTGGTGTAAAAGGATTTCTGAAAGGCTTTAGATTATAAACATTGTTCAATTTACATTTTTAGTATATTTCCATAAATATATTTGATAATTACCTAGGACCTTTGCAAGTGTTTGCCTAACATTTAAAGAAGGCTATTGAGTAGTAGGAATAGACAGCTTTCTTCCAAGGGCTCATTCATTACAACTTTAAACTTGGAGAGAAACTTAAAAGTTTGTTTTCTTATGCTGATGCCTCTTGAAGAGCTAAGACCTGTAGAAGACAAATGATACTTGGTAAATTCCCTTATTGAATTATGTCTGAATTATTATTTTAAAAATTATAATAGATTTTCCAGGAATTGATTAATCTTTCAGGGCTACAGAGTATGTTGTTACCTTCAGAAATGTAATATGTGTAAATGGTCTCTCTAGGCAGTTTGGTGATAGACAACTCGTATTTCCTCAATCATTATTAAATTGCTTCAAGGCAATGACAAGGTTCACCCTATTTTTTCACAAGCATGCTACCCTAGGAAATATATTTCATTTTTAGCCTCAGCCAGTGTACCCTGGAAATATGTTCTTTCAGATTTTCTCTTAAAATGAGCAGCGTTTTTTTGCCACATTATGAAAATGGATTCTTGAAACATCTTGCTCCCGCAGAGGTGGTAGACTGTATTTTCTCTAAGTCAGCAGCTGTGTTCATGTCTTTGTTTTTTCCCTCCTAGTAGTGGCAAGAGGATCAACTTAATTCAGTTACTGATGGCATCTAAATCAGAACATAATTGGGAGGCCTGCCCAAGGTGATCCTGCTTTGGCAGGGGGGTTGCACTGGGTGATCTCCAGAGGTCCCTTCCAGCCTCTACCATTCTGTGATTCTATGATTCTAAGGTGAGAGCTTTCCTAGCTTTAGGATCCTGAACAGAGAACATCTAAAGTGGATTTCACTACAGTGGGGATAACGGAGTGTAATCTAACTGGACAGAATTGTTTCACTATTGAATAGGGCTGTCCAGTATTAATTTTACAGAATACCAGTTGTTCTCATAAATCTGTATTAACGCCTGATTAATTTTGCTTTGCTATGACATTGTTACAATATTTCTGGTAATTATTATGGAAGTTTTTGCGTTCTTGCTTGTATCCCAGTATAGGCCTACGCAATTGTCATATAAGTGATTATTTTCCTGTCTCTCTTTTCATACAAACCCCATTGCTAGCTTAAGGCAGTCACTGGCTCTTCTGTTCTTTCTACAGAGCCCCCATTTTGATCTCTGTATATCATTGTGGTATTTGAGTGCTGTCCTGTAGTCTTTTGGGTAATCTGCCTGCATATCTGGAATGTACTTGATCTCTCATCCTTTCCTGAGTGGGTGAAGATGATCTGCTGGAGTATTTCAATTAACAGAAAATTTGGTTTCTTTGTTTGTTTTGCTGTAGATATCTTGCTATTAATATGGCAAAAAAATTGTTATGTTATGTGTGGCCAAAATTGTTATGGGTTCATCAATGTAGTGTAGTTTCTCTAGGGAGGATTTCAGGGTAACTGTGGCTTCTTTGTGCTAACTTGTTGGTTTGACACCTTTAAATCTTCTCTCCCATACCTTTTCATTAATAAAGTCTCTCTTAATAAACAAAACATTTTAAAGTACTTTCTAATATGTAGCTTTTCTCTTGAAGATAGAAGAAGCTGAAGACACAAACCATTTTTGATAAATTAAATGCTGAGCATTAAATGTTGTGGGAAAATGGCAAGTCAGATGCCTCATGAATTTTATGTCGTTCAGCACCAGATTGTACTTAGGTTATTCTTTTTCTTTGTCTTCGGGTGGACTTTCAAACCCTGAAAAAAGGTTAAATCAGAATGAGTACATTCCCACAAAGTTCCTTATTCATTGGATTAGTAAACAGTAACAAAAACATATTTTCAGAGAACTTTCAAATACCCCGAATCTCCACTTAGTTTTCCAGTGAGGTAGTTTTATTGCAGCAGCTGCAAAAGGAAAAATCCTAGTGTGAAACACAATGAAGTAACATTTTTGATAGCACATTAGATCTATCCTTGTGATTTGTACTGATGCACAGCCTGTAAAGCTCCTTCAGGATGGTGTCTGCTGGGTGTATGTGCTGGAGCAGTAAGCCTATAACGTCTGTAGTAGCAGATGAAGCCTTATGGACTTCTCAGCTAATCTGTATTTATGGAGTTTAACATCATCTCATTAGACACTCCCAGATATTTGTAGCCTTGAATTGACATGGTTCAGAACAGATGATGGTGTAAATTGACATGTTGACTAGTGACTAAAAACAGTGATGAAGATAGCCACTGTCACCTTAATGTTTGTAAAATGTTAATCCATCCATTTATTACTGGAATCTGAGACAGAGTCTGAAAGACAGTGGAAAACCGTGGCCTTTTATACATGAGGAGATCTAGTGGGCAAACAGTCTGTTGGCATAGTGCAGCTAGCAAGTTCTTTTGGCAGAATGCATTCACATTTGGCTGCTTCTGTTGGCAATATATTTCTTCATGGCTTCATACTGTTTTGGCAAAATATATGTAGCGTGTCAGAAGATCTTGGTAACCGTGTCTGTAACACTGTGCAGTACTTGTCTTGAAGCCAGCTGTGCTAACTATTCATTCTGCACTTGCTAGGGCATCGTTATTGATGAATCTGGGGACTCATGAAAGCAGCTGGCTCTCCAGTAGGAAAAATATTGGGTAGTGCAGGAGTTTTAAAGCTCATTTGAGAGTGTCCTTACTGCTATGCAGATAGGCTGTGTGCCTGGCTAATTCAGTTCTGTGCAGAAAAGATAGTTCCTTCCCTTTAGGACAGCTGTGTCATCACTTGCTGTGACGGGTGATGGGGTTTGTGGGCAGTCTGATGTGTCCATGTAGAGCCAACTGTCTGAACATGCCAGTATTTGGAATGCAAGTAGGTGTGGCTGCTTTTGAATATTGAATACTGAGCGGGTATCCTTCAAGAACTCAGGGAGCTGGGCATTAAAGCCACAGATACTGCTTCCCCAAGGCCGTATTTAGTATTCTCCACACCTCTTCCCTTTTTCATCAGAGAATCATAAAATTCTTTAGGTTGGAAGAGACCTTGGGAAGTTCACCTAGTATAATCCCTTGCAAAAGCAGGTTCAATGGGATCAGGTTTCTCAGGGCCTTGTCTCCCTGAGTCTTGACCACTTTCAGGGACATACTCTACAACCTCTCTGGGTGACATGTTTTTGGACTACTTTCATATATCTACTTCAAATTTCCCCTGTTCAGCTTCCATTCTATTGCCTCTTGTTCTGATGCTGTGTATTTTGGAGAAGAGTCTGCCTCCATCTTCCTTGTATCCTCTGGTGAAGTAGTTGTAGACAGCAATAAGTTCTCCTTTAAGTCTTCCCTTCTAAAGAATGGACAATCCCAGTTCATCCATCCTGTCTATGTACATCATGTGCTTCAGCTCCCAGTCAACTTGGCAGCCTTCTGGACATACTTCAGCACATCAGTGTTTCTTGTGTTGGGGAGCCCCAAATTGAACATGGTACTCAAAACCATCTGTAAAATAGCAAAGCTGTAATGATAAGTGGAGTGATCCTGTCTGTTGCAGGATGGACAAGACTTTGTTCTATAAGCAGAGCCAAGGTGCTCAGAATGAGTGAATATCAAAGAATAACAATGTCTAACAAGAAGTCTAATTTTCTACAGATTTTGAGAAAACAGACTTTCATAAAGCTTAATTTACAGTAGGGGCAGTGCAAAGTGATGGCCTTGGCATCTATAGCTGCTTCTCAACAGGAAGATTCATAGCAGATATTGTCCTCCATTGGTGATCAGTACTGCTATGAAACAGAGCAAGGAAGATGATGTAGGCCTTTTGACTAAAGAGGATTTCATGCTGTGTTGTGGAATCCAGGTTGCTAGTATTTAAATTTATGATCAAGAATGCAGCTTAGTATCTTTTTTTTTTTTTCCTTCGAAAAGTGTGGCATATGTTTGTGTTCAGTTTTCAGTCTTTCAGTTTTTGTTATATGACTCTGAAATGGAAGAGTGTTCATGTTCCCAGTTTAGAAAAGAGAGCTTCTCTGGTCTATTACTTTTTCATTTACCATATGGAGGAGTATTCTACACGTTGACTATTCTGCATGGTGTAAGGCATGCCCTCCAGATCCATGTCAGTCCATGCAGTAGGAAGTGATAGCTTAGAAATCCTAGAAGAGCTTTGAATATCTGTGATACCACTGTCTACTTAGAGCTCATCATGGAGGGACCCTGGTTGTCCAGTAGTCTGGAAATGATGGAAGCTGTAACAGCTATAACAAAAGGTCTCTGAGAGGAGTGAATGTATGCCACAGGCTTACTGGGTGGGATCCATTTTACTAAATACAGACAATTCCTCATCTGGACTTCATTTATTGTGTATGGAGGGAAATAGGCATTTCTAGGGCTTGGGTTTTTTTTCATTTTGCAGCACAATTTATCTCATCCCAATGTCACTGTATAAAATAAACCAGATGAATCACTCATTAAATGAGTTGTGTTTTCTCCACTGATTTTAAAGGAGACCTGAGATGACTCTTTCTGCTTGAAAAGCCTCTGCTGTAACTGACTAAAGCTGGTTGCAATACGTTGCCTTTTATTGTAATGGCAGCAGGCCACGTTGCTTGGGAGAACTGTTTTTTAACTTTCCCAGATTTTTGCCCCTGGTGTTCTCAGGGAGACTGGAAGTGGAGCAGGAATTAACACAGACTTGGGCTGCCTAAAATCTGGGTTTTTTTCCCAGTTAAGAGGTTTTTATTGTCTAATGACTGTTCTAGAATAATGTGTTGAAATCATCCATGCCTAAAGTTTTCAGTGTTTCAACTTGTCTTCCTGGGTTGAGTTTTTTGAGCTTATTAGGGAACTCAGTTGCACAGTGGGTATTTTTGGCGAAGATGCTGCTGGCAGATCATCTCTGTTTCCAGGATTTGAACAGCCACATTATGCCCTAGTTAGTTTCTGAAGCACTGTATTTCACTTCTTGAAGAATCTTGTGTGTGTTTTCTTCTGTTTTCTTAAAGAAGTGCTGATAGCTCTTGACTTCTAAGGTTTTTGAAACAGTGGGATGAGTGAAAGTAGACTGCTGCGAATCAAACTCTTGGGTTCTATTTACCTTACTGTACAGGGTGAGGTTATATGAAACCAGATGAATGAGATGGCAGGATGTGGGAGAAGAAAAGTGTAGCTGGAGGAAGATATCACCAGAAAAGGAAGGAACAAATCCCACTTGTTTTTCCCCACAAGATGTACCTGCTGAATTTGTTTTGTTTGAGTCTATGTGACCACCCTCAATAGTGTACCCTGTGGTGTTTGTGGATATCAGCATTTTAGAAGAAGTGAGCATTAACTGTCAAATGCAGAAGTTGAGTCATTGAATTAAGGAGTATCATGTTAATTTAAAGTCACTGGCCAAGGAAGAGTTGAAAATAGGACCTGAGTGAGACCTGGTCAATAAATACCTAGGGTACATCACTGCCATACAATGATGACTGGTGATACATCCTTCTGGTACTAATGATCATTAAGCACAATATGGCTGCAACATCACTGCCATCTGTGATAGCTGTTTTGAAAACAGAGAAGAAACCCCACAACTACAGTATACTGCTGAACAAGTAGGAGAGATCAAGGATATCATTAGTGCTCCATGTCCTTGCAACAGCAAATAATTTTTAAGATGGAATTACCAGATAACTTTTAAATGTTAACTGCATCCTATGTTATGAGGTTGTTCTCCTCCACCAAAACTCAATGACATCTGCTGGATTGGACTTGAGAAGCTTTCATCTTGGTCTCAGTTTTTGGCAGGACCAAGCCTACCAACCAGCTCTGTTGTAGACAAACTTCCAACATATGAGGGAAGGTGAAAGGAGAAGAGCAAACCAGAAACCAGAACATGCCACCTGATACATTGGGTGAAAACATTTCTTCCTGGTTCTTTCAGGTGCACAGCAGAAAGGCTTTGTAAGGTGCACATGGGTGCAAGCAAACTCAGTCAACAGTGATCAAGATTGCTTCCAAATGGCTTTGGAGACAGCAACAAAGTGAAACCAACCAATGAACTGTATCACAGGCATATATTCATGTCACAAGTTTACACTGTGCTGCTTCTTTAAACAGTTTAATTTGTGTGTTTGGGCTAAGTAGTGCCTGGTAATGGAACCGAGTCTTGACTGTCAATAGAAGATGACTTTTCACTTCAGTAGCATACTTACTAATTGTCGTGCTGCAAACTGCCTTGTCTCCACTGTATCAGTTTTACTATGTAATACCTAAAGCAAAGGTATCTCCAGACACAGATACAGAACACGTGTTGTTGGGAGTGCTCTGACAAATACCATCTGGAAAAACCCCATTTTCTGCTGAATCAGCAAGTGTCCGATTCAGTATTTTCATGCGCAGGATGGCATTATGGTTATAGAGTAGTAGCTGTGGAACTTGTTCAGGATTTTAAAGTCCTGTCTTCATCTACCCATAGGCTTCTCCACATCACAGGAAATTCTGCTTAGCCTTTAGGCTGCTGTTAGCTACTGTGAAGTGTGTTTCATCTGCACACAGTGTACAACCCAATGATAAACCGTGATACTGTGTCCAAACCAGAATTGGTTTGTGGCCTTCAGTCATGAAGCTAAACCCTTTTTTAAAGTTTGTCAAGGGCCCAGAAAAGTGAATCCATGTTTTTAGTTGGACCCATGATGTCTGTCAGACTGTTTTATGTATAGTCTTTGCTTGCAGTACACCTGAGGAAACTTTCAACTCTTTAGATGAAGTACCAAGTGTAGGGTAACTTAGATACTTTTTCATTTACCTCACTAGTCAGTTCTCCAGTGGATTCACAGAGCATCGATGAGTATTCTTGCAGAAGGTGTGTGAGTCAGGTAGAGACTTGGTGTCACAGAGCTCAGAAGAGGAAGGGATGTCTTCCAGCTGCTGGTGGAGAGGTATGAGGCTCTCTGATACTCAGCAGGATATTACATGCTTGAATTCTTAAAGTCCTTGGCGGGTTTACAGAACAGATGTGGTTAATACTCCTCTGTCAAAATTAATTAATATACCATACAATGCATTTTTGTGGTTTCAGTTGGCTATGTAATGTATGAAAGACATCCTTCTACCTACACACTTGTGTAGCACTGCCTGGATAGACTTGGGGAGAAACCCACTCTTGGATTGTAATAGAGATACAGAAGTTCCCTGCAGGAAGAAGATGCAATGATGACAATTGCAATAATGTGTATTATGCCCAGTCTCAGAATATTATGTGTGTTTCTAAAGCCTTGGCTCCTAGGCTTATATATTAGATCCCCTATTTAAGATGGAAAGTTGGAAGTACTTGTAATTAGAGAAAATGCAAATATGAAAGATCTTCCAAGTGACTTATGCAATCAGCAGTGCAGATATGAGGGGAGATGTAATTGGCAGTAGACAGAAAATATTAGTAAATGGAACTTTCAGAGAAATAACTCTTCAATGTGCTGCTTCCCTTTAGCGAAGCCCTTCAAAGTGATTTGATGAGATGGTAAATACCCATCCTTAATACTATTGCCACACTTGCTTCTACTGCCTTTTGAATTGCTGTTATTTCTCAGATTGAGGAAATGGGAGGGTTGGGAAATGGGAAAAAAGGTTGACGGGAAATCGACTCTGTGCTGATAAAGGAAAGTAAAGTATGTTGAGCTGTCTTAACCACAGATGCTGCTTCTGAAATATGTAGAGACTGAAGTTTAGAAATCATCTGTTTCTGTACCCATTCACTGTAGGTCATGGCAGGCAGTTTGTATCAGTAGATTCAAGCCATTTTAGCAGGAAATTAAGGAAGCCACCTGACTTCACTGTGTCACTATTCTCTCATGACATTATCTTTCTTCAGTCTGGCAGCCGCAGGAAAGTACCAAACGTTAGTACAAAGTTATTTACTTAGCAGTCACATTCATATGATATAACTGTGTCTTGCTGGAAGTGTAGGCATGCCCTGTTAGACACCAAGCAGAATGGGCTTATCTCATGGTTATAGTCTTTTATTGTAACTTTGAGATATTTAATATAGATGACATATTTTGTGATTATTTGTATTTGGAATCTTATGGAGGGAAGGCCACGTTCCAATGGCATAAAAGTGGATGAAGACTGGGGTTAAGTATTGCAGGTATCAGCAAAGCAATACCTCTAACATAAATGATAAGAAAGAGCAGGTTGGGATGTTTTGAGGTATGTGTATAGAACTGGTGACTGCTGCAAAATAATTAAGCTATTAACTATAAGATCATGGCACTCCTTGCACTTCTTGCCACTAGCAGTGTACTTTCTAAAGAGATCTGTCTATAATATTTGTTGCCCTGGAACAGTGACAATACTTGTGTTCAGGAAGGAAGAACTAAATGGGCAGTACTGAAAAACTCTCAACCAAAAGCTTAATAGCTGCTGAAGACACATGACTAATAGTCTAAACTAATTGGCTAGGATGACCTTATGAATTGGAAAGTCTCTTGCTGACTTCCATGCTTGACCCGGTTTTCTGACCTGAGTGCCGTGAGATAGCTGAGGAACTTTTGTGAACACTCCCAAGTGCTGTTGAGGCTTTCACACTGAACGCTTACCGACAGAATGAACTAGAAGTATCCCTGTGCCATGATAAAGCATAAGGTGCAAAAGCAAAAATATCCTGTGCCATGGGTTTATGAGCAAAACCATTGATAAGTTGCTGTTGAAGGGAAGCTGGTTGCAGCCTAACAGCATTAGAAGTGCTTTTCTTAGGTGTGGTGATAAATGCACTCATTTTCACAGCCTTACTTGAATCCATGAGTTAGTTGAATCCACAAGTTAGTGAGATTGTTTACAGCAACATTTGCTTAGAAACTATTTTCTAAAAGAAGTTTAAGGGAAAAAAACCTGGATCATCTATGCTCTAAGTGCAAAGGTTTGGGATGAGATACCTCTGATATAATTTTAGCCATTGAAGGATAAAAGTTAGTGTTCCCTGTATAGCAAATACTGTAAAGTGAGCTTAATTGCCCTCCAAAGATGTAATTCCTTTTAGACACCTATTTTAGGATAGATTTATTTCATTGAAGAATGATAAAGAATTATCCCATTGAAGTCTTGGAACTTCTTCCCTTAATACAGAGTGGCTATACAGCTGGTGAGAATGGAAACCTAACTTGCCCTTGGCTAGACAGATTCATCAGGACAGATGGATCCCACCCATAGTAGTTCAAGTAGTATTTCTTTTTACAGTAAGAAAACATAAGTAATAGCCACTGTAGGAATTTCAGTGTCCTCTCAAAAAGGGGGGAGATCCTGTTTGTTAGGGCAAGATTTTACAATTTGTTCAAATATAGATGTTTTGAATATATCGACAGGAAATAAGCAGTGGGAAGTGTAAGCCTTCACATGAGGCATAAGGTGTGGAATATAGTTGGGGAGGGGTTCAATTTTCTGTCCCTTTTAAGTTTTATTCAATTTAAAGACTGCTCTGTATTTTGTCTGTTAAAGTAGTTCTCTAGGGACTTTTTCCAAAGGGAATGGACCAGATTACTGGAGAAATTTGTACTTTAACTTCTGCCCGCTTCTGATCCCAGTTTAATAATACAGTCACGTTTGTTGGCCTGCCACCACTTAGGGGCTTCCATATGGATGGGAAGAAAGATGATCACTCTCTGTTCTGTCAGTTTCACTGAGCAACACAAACCCAAACATACAAAGTTGAGTTTTAGTGTCACTGATTGCAGTAGCAAAACTTCCATGGATTCTGGTGGTTTAAGATTTCACCTCTGGTATGTTTATGGCCACTCTGAACTTTCTCTTCTCTGCAGTTCTGCCCTGCTGTGTTGTAGTTTTTTTGGGAACAGGAAAAAGTGGCTACCCCTTTGTTTAAGCTAATAAATCTGAGTAGGGGGTTGTTGTGACTAGAGATAAAGCACTGTTTGAGATTGCTGCTGTAATATGTAATAATATGGTCTAACAACATACCAGCTTACAGTTATTTACTGTACCATGTGTCATATATGTAACAGCAGTCTAGAGGCAACAGACAGTTATTCTGGCAGGTGATTTGACATCAAACTATTAAAACTGTCATTCTGGCCTTACCAGAGCACAGAACTAGTTGAGCAGATCCTGTTTGCCTTGCCATTAATTCACTGAAACTGAACACTGTTGAAACTCTGCTGAAGTTTGGAAGACCATTGTCAACTTCAGTCATGCTTCTGATAAATATAAAAATATTTTATTTGCCACTGTAACTTACTGATGGTGGTTTTATTGGGGGAGTTAATATCAGTGTAAATTCCACTCCCCTTCCCTGTTACTAGCATTGTCCAGTGTGGTGTGCACCCTTCATCACATGACGGGACGCTATCACGTGACTGTATGAATCACATCAATACATGAAACACATGTATCCAGTGCAGTTTGTGACTGAAAACTAAAATGACTGATTGAGACTTTGGGGTTGGAGTGCATGGGCAAAGGTGAGGAAGAAGGGAAAATAAAACCCAGTCGTTAAGTTGTTTAGGCATTTAATAGTGTTTTCATTATAAATGGGAAAAGTTAAAGAATTAATTACACAAAATGAAGCCTCATGTTTGGAAGCTGTGCTCTGCATTCAGAGCTCTGTTGACCTAACCAGATTAAATTCCTGTAGAAAGCCTTCTCCTTTGCCAGTTGAGTAAGTCTAATAGCCTTTCAGGCTAAAACAAACTTTTAAGGATTTGTAACAACAACTTGCTATGGTACTACAGAGACAACAACATGTCCATAAATTGAAACTAGTCATCTGACAGTGCCCATTTGTCTGACCTACTTTCTGCTTGTACTTTGTAAAGAACCACAAGAAGCAAATTCGGGGATGACAGAAGAAAGGGCAGATAGAGGGGCATACAAGAGAGGCAGAGTGTTAAGTAGCTTACACATGCATTGAATCTCATAATTTATAACTAAAAGGAAATGACTGATGGGAAATGATGAAAGGATACTATTTTCTGATGAAATATAAGCCCAGAAGAGTGATTTCTTTCTCTTGGCTATCACCAGTGGCTGATGTGGGGGTGTCTGTCTCTGAAAATTCATTGTAAGGATCTCACTGCTTTTTATCTTCCTAAGATGGATGGGAAAAGTAGTCTGTGTTCTGAGAAAAGCTTTTTTCTCATGTGTTCACATTCCCCTTACCAAACGTTGCTATCTCCAAAAGCAGGATGGCAGAATGTGTGTCAGTATGGCAGCCATCCCAGTCAACAGTTAGGTTCACAAGGTGGGTTTTGTTTCTCTTCCAGATGGTGAGGTGGAACAGCTAAAGCATATGTTGCCACACTGCTCTGTTGAGCTGAGCGTTGCCTTTTTTTGCCTCATTGATCCTATAGCTGAAGTTTGAACCTATGTAGTGTGAGCTACTCAGACACATTCTATGGCTAGCAGCTGTAACAAAGTCATTCTGAATGTTGGTTTGGAACATCTGTGACATAAAATGTGCTGATCAGTGGATTCTTGAGATCTCCACTCTTTCATACTAAGGCAGAATATCTGTTTTATGCAGAAGCTGAGAGCTAAAAGAAAGCACCAGATGCTTTCTTTTTCTCTTGAATTGAAAACTCAAGCCACTTTTTTTTTTTTCTTAATAATTACACTTTTTTCTTGTGCTTTGCAATTGCTCATGGCAAATATCCATGGCTACTCGTTAACCTGCTGAAAAAACTATTAAAAGTTTTTTCTGAGGCTAGGAAATTTACTGTTAATACTAAAGCAGCCTAGTTTGCACCTCTGCCCACACAATGCACATCCTGATCTGCCCTGGCTTTTGACATTCAGGGAAATTATTAACTTTTAAGCTTGTATGGTTTTCCTCATGAATGAATTCTGCAAGAGATACATGTGTAAGTACAGCTTCAATGCGTAGACAAGGCAAATGTGCAAACGGTCAAAAGCACCATTATGTTCTCCAAAATATTTACAGGTCAGGTAGATGAAGTTATGAAAAACGTAGATTCCAACAGACCTATGCCCGAAGGGAGCCCTTGAAGTCAGCGAGAGCTGTGTGCTTGGATCTGCCACAGTACATAGCGCTCAGTTATGAAATAATTGGGCAATAAGACACAGTGCCCATGTGAACACGGTGATTAATACACTCAGCAGTGCTTGTGTGATGACTGACCTCTTGCCCGAGCTGAAAGCAAGAGCTGTGCCAGTCAGCTAAGTAGCAGAAGTGCTAGAAAAGGGAGCAGGAGTAGTTCATGTTCTCTCTGGATTTCCAAGAGGTGTTTGCACACTGGAAGGTCTTCAGTGTCACTCGGGCTCTTTTCCCTAGAGGGTTGCTTTGTGCTGCTCTGTCTTCTCCATCCTTTCCTCTTCCTTCCTCACCTGCCCAGTGGGCATGCTGATTTTGTTGGGGAACATGGAGGCACTGCAGTTCTCAGGAGCTGTTCCTAAAGCAATAGAAAGCGTGGGTTATTCTAAGTCAGATTTTAATGGACAGCATTTCTTTGTTAAAGCATTCTCTTGCTTTGCTATTTGCACTGCTATTGCATCTTAACTGTTTGAGGGGTGATAACCCCTCATTTTCTAGCTTTCACAGCTTTGCCAGTGAAGTACTTGATAATATTGCAGCTTCCATGAAATCTTTAAAAATATGAACTTGAGTTTAGGCTATAGAAAGCCTAAAGAGGGAAGAAAGGGCAGTAGGGCAGAATAAAATGGGAGAGAGGGAGACCTTCTACAACATCTAAAACCTGAGATAACCTGAGGCTATTAAATTTAACATTTTTATATGGCCTCTCCCACCTGATCTTGTTCTATGACCAGGTGACCTGACTAGTGCAGGAGGGAAAGGCTGTGGATGTTGTCTACCTGGACTTTAGTAAAGCTTTTGACACCATCTTCCACAGCATTCTGATAGAGAATCTGGCAGCTCATGGCATAGACAAGTGGACTCTTCTCTGGGTTAAAAACTGGCTGGCAGGCCAGGCCCAGAGAGTTGTAGGAAATGGAGCTAAATCCAGTTGGTGGCCAGTAACCAGTGGTATCCCCCAGGGCTCAGTTGCGGGGCCAGTGTTGTCCAATATATTTATCAATGATCTAGATGAGGGAATTGAGTGCTTCCTCAGCAAGTCTGCAGAGGATGCCAAATTGTGTGGGAGTGTCTATCTGCTTGAGGGTAGGAAGGCTCTGCAGAGGGNGAACAGGCTGCCCAGGGAGGTGGTGGAGTCACCATCCCTGGAGGTATTTAAAAAACATGTAGATGAGGCACTTCAGGACATGCTCTATTAGGATGGTGAGATGTTTGGGTTTTTTTGTGTGTGGTTTTTACTTTTTGTTGTTGATGGTTGGATGCACTGATCTTAGAGGTGTTTTCCGGCCGTGACAATTCTGTGATTCTGTGATTCTATAATTAGTTGTTGCTTTTATTCTAGCCTGCAGCTGACATGCTATAAACAGGACTGATGGGCTAATTAGCAGTCTCAGAAGCCAAAGAATGTCTGGATGTGGAGTCAAACTCTTTCTCTAGTGACTAGAGGTTCTCCAGGGGTGACAACATGGCATGGTTGGAACATTTGCGAAGAGGTAATGCCACATACCCTGTGACAGTAACAGTCAACGGGGAAACATCAGGGAAACACCTCAAGGGAATTAATGGGTGTTTCTCTGGAAAGGGGACACAGCCAGCTGCCCAGCAGAAGGGCCTCTACACGAATGCACACAGCATGGGCAACAAACAGGAAGAGTTGGAAGCTACTGCGTTGCTGGAAGGCTACGACATAGTGGCCATTATTGAAATCTGTTGGGATGAATCCTATGACTGGAATGTGGCTATTGATGGCTACAAGCTGTTCAGAAGGGACTGGGGGGAAGAAGGGGCAGAGGTGTTGCCCTCTGTGTTAAGAAATGGATTGAATGTGAGGAGATTTCCCTAAGGAATAGCCATGAGCAAGTCGAAAGCCTATAGGTAAGAATTAGGGACCAAGGCAACAAGGGGAACCTTGTGGTCAGAGTCTACCATAGGACTCCTGATCAAGGGGAGGCTATTGATGAAGCATTCCTACTCTAGCTACAGGAGGTATGGCACTCACAGGCTCTTGTCCTGCTGGGGGGACTTCAATCGCCCTGACATTTGCTGGAAAAGTGACATGTCCAGCAGTAGGCAGTCAAGGAGGCTCCTGGAGAGCCTTGATGATAACCTCCTGGGACAAGAAATAGACAGCCCTACCCAAGGGAATGCAGTACTGTACCTACTGGTCACCAGTGCAGGTGAGCATGTCAAGGACCTCAAGATTGGAGGCAGCCTGGGCAGCAGTGACCAGGTGGAATTTGCATTACTAAGGGTTACAAATCAGTCAAGGAGTACAGTCAGGACCCTGAATTTCAGAAAGGTGAACTTCCAGCTCTTCAAGGAGTTAATTAACAGGACACCCTGGGAAATGGTGCTCAAGGACAAGTGAGCAGAACAAAGCTGGCAGATCTTTAAAAACACTTTTCATAGAATACAAGAGCTCTTGATCCCTAAGTG
>VWZY01004269.1:506990-598885 GCA_013399075.1 Chloroceryle aenea
CCCCCCATCTAGTCTTAATTTTAAAGCTCCCAGTGAACGTGGCAGCTGGTAGCATGGCAATTGCTGAACTTCCTGTACTGCGAGAGGAAAAAAAACACACCCTTTTTTAGAGAAGGTTTGAAACTTTTGTTTGCTGAAGACTGAGAGGGGATTTGATAAATGTTTATAAATATCTGAGGGCTGAGTGTCAAGAGGAAAGGGACAGCCTCTTCTCACTTGTGCCCTGTGGTAGGACAAGGGGGGAATGGATGTAAGCTGGAGCACAAGAGGTTCCACCTTAACATGAGGAGAAACTTTTTTACTGTAAGGGTCACAGAGCACTGGAACAGGCTCCCCAGAGAGGTTGTGGAGTCTCCTTCACGTGGAGATTTTCAAAATCGGCCTGGATGCATTCCTGAGTGACCTTGCTAGATTGTATGATCCTACTCTGGCAGGAGGGTTGGACTTGAAGATCTCTAAGGTCCCTTCCAGCCTGTAACACCCTGTAATACCTGTGAGTGTGGATGGGCACAGCCTCACCATATTCTGCCTAACAGTAGTTACTTTTGTGAAATAGCTTAGATGAATGCTTTCTCATAGAGCAAGTAAACATACAGCCTGAAATGGAAAGTTACAGTATTTTTCTTAAAACTCTGTTGTTTATTAGGCACTGAAGAGTTTTTTTACCTAAATGATAATACATTGGGTTAACTTTAGCAAGGAACAAAAGGGGGCATAAGTAATATTACTTTCCCATAGCTTGAGCACATGGGATGCATTTTGCAAGGGATAGCAGCACTGCACCAAACCCCCCAGCATTGTGGACATTATGCTGCAAAGCAATCCAAACTCCTTCATAACAAAGCTGGAGGGTTTTCCCATAATCTTCTTTTTTCCCAAAGATCAAGACAATTTCAAGTTTATGGCTGCACGATTTCATGCCACAATTTCATTGGTTGCTATGCTTGTATTATATTTTTATTTAAGTGAAGAAACTATTTAAGGCCTGGTTAGTAAAATTTTACTAAAAAAATCATTTATTTTAGTGAAACTCCTTATCAGCTTTTTATAAAACATAGTATTATGCTTTGTCAGCATTTAATAAAAGCGTAATACTTAATATTTCCTAATAGTATGTTCATTCTTCACAATTACTTCTTTTGGGATAGATGTGAAGAAATAATACACACACGGTATATTTTTTCCTCCTATGTCAGTTATTATTATGTTTGAGTGAAAAGTTAGGCAGCTGTTTTCATTCTTCTGTCTGCTAAGGTAGGCTATGATGACCCTGTGTATGGAATGTTGGTTTATAGGCTGGTGTCATTACATTAGGAGGCGGAAAGATGAGCTGCCGTGGCTGTAATTTTATCTAACTATAAAAATTCCAAGTTCCTGAAAAGTGAACATTAATTTGAAATGTTCTGTCTTCTGAAGAGATGTGTTTTTTTTTTTCTTTCGAGAAGTATATTGTAAAATAGTAATATATTGCATCTGCTTTTGTTCTTTGTTTGCTTTGGTAGAGGGGTAGGAGGTTCACAGGAAGGAAGCTTAATTACAGAAATACTTGAGATTTATGTTTTGCTAACATTTGCAAGGGTTTTATTTTGCATTGACCAAATGCAAGCTCATGTTGACAATACATCATTATTTTTCCAGCTGCCCCCCTACGTGTTAACAAACTAAGATATTTCTTTGAACATTGTATTGCTTGGATTATTATGTGCCTTAACCCAAATGTAGTATCTAATGGATTGGGGAAATCACAGCTCTTGGAGATACTTAAATATAGAACCTCTTCAACCTGATCTGGTGGAAGGTGTGTGGCAGGGACTAGATGATCCTTAAGGTTCCATCCAAGCCAAACCATTCTATGATTTAGCTGTTGGACTTTTGCCTGTTGGAAAGTCAACAATAGCCACCACAAGACTGTATCAAAATATTCAGAATCTCCTCTTTAAACATACTGAGTCACATAAACAGATTATGTATCTTGCAGACTATGTCATTAGTGTTTATTCTTAACATGGTTCTTAGATATTGAAAACACTAAACATATTGTCTATTGTGCATAAACATTGTGCAATTACTGCTACAGACATGCACAAGCAATGTTCTTAATAAGGACTATTCAATTATTTCCACAGTATTCCACATAAGGCCTATGTGAATTAGCCTAGTATACTAAAACAATATATTTTTCTCCTAATATAAGAGATCCTCTCTGTATTTGAAGGATCAGCTCATATGAGTTTGGCAACCTGAACTGGAACCCAGGTGTCATCAAGCCAGTGAGCCAGCACTGTTCTGGAGTCTTGATCCATACTTGATTTTTTTTCCTGTGAAAATCTGCACTGAAGTTGCTATCCTTAAGTAAAGGACAGGTGTGAGTGATAGTGGTCTCACCATTTGTCTTGCTTTCTTTTAGTCTATGGGCCTGTCTCTGGACAGATGTTTGGCACTTAAAAGGAGTCCAAAACAGGAGACCAGGCACAAGTTTCTGCAGGTCTGCTGAAATGTAGTAACTACAGATGTGCCCATTTGTAACAACCACAGGGTAATTGTCTAATTTTAGCAGGCAGTAAATTGTGTTGTTTTACTAAAGGCTGAGAGTGTATTGGTTTTGTGGCTTTCAAGCCACAACCTTTCAAGCTGATTGATGTGTTTGGGCATTAATTAATCTATTTCCAGTTACACTGGATTGTTTATCAGAAGATCACAACTTGAAAGAAAATCTCCAAAACCTACTCACTGCATGGCACCAAATAATTCCCATTTCACTCCAGCCTCACCAAACTCATCAACATCAAAACCAATCTTCCCATAAACCCCATGTGTCACTAGTGGAACCAAACTGTGTCAGAACAACAAATACAAAACTAATACACACATTTCTACACCAACCACAGTAAATGCTTCCTTCTTTGAACAGAAGCATCACTTGTCTTTCACCTCTTCCCACTCCGTCCTGTCATTGCTCCTCTGGCTATATTTCCCATCTACTCTTGTTTCCATTACTCTTCTCAAATATTATCAAATAAGTTAATGTAACTGAGAAAAAGTCAGAGAGATTGTCTCCAAAATGTGATTAGCTCATTTGCTCCTTCTGTTTTGGATCTATAGAAAGATTTGTGTCCCTGAAAAATTTGTCTGCTTTTCCTAAGAGCAGCACTTACTCTAATGAAAGATCTTGCCTCTCCCTACCACCTTTCCTTCCTAGCAGAGATCACATCTTCCTTACTTCGCTTGCTTTGGATTAAGCAAAATAAGGAAGATAGTTACAGAATTATTTTTAGCCTGGATCACTTGAGTGATCCAGTTTACTGAGCTTCTCCACAAAAGCCAGGTGCGTACAACTGATGGGACATGAGCTGTGCTGCAGAAACAGCATTTGGGATCTGGGAGAAAGAATGGGAACTTCTTAAGGCAAGTAATTCATCTCATGCCTCTCAGTATCAACTGTGGAGCTTTGCTGTACACCCAACTCCTTTAAATACAAGTGCTCTAATTTTATAGCTGGGCTATGTTTGTGTCAATGTGCCTAAAGAGACATGAATATTAAGAAAATTCAAATACTTTGGTAAGTAGTATCATAACACTCCAGAGTTTTGAATGCTTCTAAGAAACAATTATTATGTTCAGAGTCGTAGTGTGAACATCAAACTGATGACTATTTTTGCGAATGACAAAACTGCTAAAGATGCAGTTTTAGGAGGAGAGAAGTTAATAACTTTTAGGTCATGTGCTCAAGATTTTTCCATAAAAAAAGAAAGACTTTCCACAGAAAGTCAGCATATTTGATTTTGTAATGTTGTAAGTGTAAAATTTGGGGTATGATATGACATTTTGATTTGGAAATTGTCCTCTTTTTTATGACTTCAGCAAAAAGTCTGTTAGCCTAGAGTTGAAACGATATACAGTTTTTAGCCTAAGTAAAATGTTCTGGGTGGACATGAAAGGAATTTTTTTGTTTATTTAGTATGATGCACAATATGACCAATTCTATAAACACAAGTTATGCAAATACAAAAGAGCTCGTAGGTGCACACAATTTAAAATTTCTTATAGTTAAATAGTGTGTATTGAAGTTTTCTGGGCCTTTAAATAGCCTTATTGTATACATACACAGAGACATGTTTTGCACTTACAGCAATTTTAAGCAGCAAAACTGTGTCAGAAGTATCCATAACTTGGTGGTCTTTTGTTTGAACAGCAAATGAAAACTTTACTTTTGATCTAAACAATAGATTTCTTGTGATATCAATATATGTGTTGTTTTTATTCCTTAGACTAGATCTATGGGAAATTTATATTCTGCAGGACATTTTGAACAGGTCAGTGAGGTCTGCTATTGATTGATACAAGCAGTGGCAGTTATTCCAGTACATTTATTCCATTTCTTTAACATTCCCCTTGTTTCATCTCTGGCTCACATGTGAGATGAGTAGCTGGTTTGGTCTTTCTGGTTGCACTATTCTCACTCCCTTCATGGAGCTGTGGAGTTTTTTCATGATATGGACATCAGTTCATGCTGAAACAGTAGCTAATTGATTTCACATCATTGTGTCTGTTGAGGTCAATCCCTTCGATAGCGGTTTTCTGTGCAATCAGTGTGGATAGGAATGAAAGGGACTTTCTAGAGACTATTATCGTGATCTTCATCACGTACTCGGGAGAACTGAAACCTAGGCAGACTGTGACTTCTTGATGTCACCCAGAACCGAACCTTCTTCCCACTAGCGTTGTCCCACATCTTTGCATCCAGAAGACTCAGAAAAGCTTTTGATGGTGGAAGAATCAACCACAGAAATGTGTTTATACACAGCAGAAAGAGCTCTGAAGAAAAGTGAAAAAATGTTTTTTGTTCATAATATTTAAAACTCTGGACTATAAACATTTGTATTTTATTAACTTCACCCTCAAATATAGCTCTGGCTAAGCTTGCAATCCAGAATTCTGAGATGACAAAGAAGAATTTCAGCAAAAATATAGAATGTCAGAGTTGACATTCTGGAAATGTGTAAAGGAAAGAAAAAACAAATAAAACCAGCTCCTGCATTTTGTGAAAGAACATTCTGTGCGCTGGAAATTCTGTTATCAAGTACAGTCATGGGAATCACATGCAATGACAAAGAAGAGTAAGCAGTATGAATTGCTGAATGTATTTATTGTTTTTAAAAAATGTTTGTGTAATCTTTGTGCATAAGCAAAAGAATGAAGAGAGTGTCTCTTGGAGGAAAAGTAAATGTCACATTTGAAGGAAAAGGTTAATAAAGATCATCAGTCAAACATCCACATGTGATACACTCTCACCCGAGGGCTGGTAGAGCTCTGCAAGGCTGAGCACAGTAGTCTCCCAAGGCTTTCGCTATGCACAGTTAATTCCACAATCAATACCTTCTTCCAAAATGTGATTAAATATGCCTGAGTTAAAATACTTCTCTAAATTGTCCCCAGAAGAGTTCTTTGTTATCAGCCAGATATCCACATATTGCTGCCAGATAGTGCAAAGAGTGTATCTGCCTCTCTGCTTTCACCTTCATAAAGCAGGACTGGTAATTCTGATGAAGCTTTTGGACAACGAAGGACATGCTACGGAATGACATTTAGGCGTTGCTCTTGTTAAAATTGCCCATATGCCAACTTAGCTATATTAGGTGTTAAAAAGTCTGTACTAGGCTACAAAAAAAATTATAGGGACTTAAATCCTATTTCCAAAGTTGTATTGAAAGGGACATCTATTGAATGAAGTGTTGATATTTAGAAGTAAGCGGACTCTGAGTTCACGGAAGCGGGTACTTTGCAGAGTGTTTTATTTCATCCTAAAGGTGACGTCCAAAACAGTTCAAGTGCGTCTTCGCTAACCAGCTCAGATCTTTTCTTCAGATGTCTAATCCAGCATGATGAATTCATCTTATAACTATCTAGGGCTTTATTCAGAAGGTCTATCTACAGCTGTCAATCAGTTCTTTCTTTTAGCACCTCTCAAAGTCTAGATTTTTCCAGAAAGAAATTTTATAAAAAGAAGTTAGGGAATGTTTAAATAATATGCCCTGTAGCCCAAGGCCTAAATCTCTTTGAAAATCCAAAGGGTTAGGGTCCTAAGTTACTCTGGCTCTTTTAGAATGTTTATTTTCAGCGCTTTTGAAAAGACTGGGCTTTACATAATGAAACAGCATTTCAGTTTTATGAAATACAAGATCTTCATCACAATAACAGTATGCATTGCTGAGCTTTTATCACATGATTCTGGGACATTTTTCCCCATCTTCTGATGAAGACTGTCGTGGTTTAGGGTCANTTAAATTCTGTCTGCAGGATTCACATCTTAATTTCTTTTTTCATCAGATGGAATAAGGTCAGAGAACTAAAAGTCTTTTTCTTGGGTGACGGAGCTAGGAAATCCAGAAGAATTTCTGGAAATAGAAAATATAAAACAAATCATAAATGTAAATAAAAAGAACATCCTGTTCTTGTTTATCTTGCAGATGAAACTAGAAATTCACAAACCTTTATGCACAGTTGAAAATGGATTTAAGACAACCTGTTGTCTGCCTATGATCTGAACAGCTGGTTGTAGGGAAATTTTCCACATAGGTCACTGCAGAAAAAGAGTAAGGTGTTGACAGCCTGACAGGTGAGTTTGGCTGGCATGGTGCTCATGCACTTGTACGACTAACACTTTTGTGTACAGTAAGGGTCACACACATTCGGATTGCCTGTAATATAGTAGCACATCTTCTAAAGGTATAAACTGAAAACAGAAGATCACCTGAGTTCCTAAAGAGCAAGCCACTCTTCTCCTAAATGCTCTACCAATAAAGAGAGTAGTGAAAGTTCAAATTAAATTTGTGAAAAGCTCTTTATGTGAAAGTTTGCAGCTGTTAATAGGTGGAAATTATCACGCTGCTGTGTGCACAGAGCTAAAAGATCTAAAGGCTAAAAGCAAAGGTCCCATTGCTATGTAGAACTACTCCCTATTTCCCATCCAGGAGCAGTACTTCTTGTACAGAATATTGGTGGCACTTCGGTAATGAGAATTTTGCTAAATGGTCAGGCAGACGTGGACATGCACACAGTGTCTCATCATCATTTCAGTTATTTGCCATTGACTGGCATCTAAAATCCTAGAAATCTCATTCTTCTGCTTTGTGCATGGAATTTAGTGTTGCTACAATACAAATATAACAAATCTTCAAGCCACTCTTTATATGAAGGAAAAGAAAACATTTTCTTCTTTAGTTTTTACTTCCCAAAAGACAAATATCTGTTTGTTTCTGCTAAACTTTCCTTGATATTTCCTTTCAAAAGAGAAATGGATTGCCACTCCAGTGTGGTAGACACTTGTTCCATTGACCAGTCATGGTATTTTAGGGTATGGAACTGAAAATATGCATTTTATTTTAAGTCCTTCTACTAGGTGGCTCAGTGGTCATATGCAAGTCATCTAACTTCCATGAGGAAACCAGGCAAACTGTGGCAGGTGCCTGCAGCTTACTGGTTTAACCTTGGTCTGGAAGTGAATTTGGAAAAGCTTTATCCTGTGCTTGTCTGTGAGCGACTTATAGATAAAAAAAACAGAACCAAGTTCCTGAACTTCTCCATTCCGCTGTAAAATATGTAAAGTTGCTCTTATATTTAGTATTTGGCTGTTGCAAACTATTGTGAGGCATCTGCAAGGTGAATATGCTGCTGTACTGAGTGTTGTCTTACTGTGAGCTGAACAGCTAAAATGTGACTGTCATCACCATCCTGGCAAATACAAAAGCAGTACAAGAGATTTCTCCTCTCCTGTCTCTTTATTACATAGGATAGGAGTCTTCATTATACTAATTATTTTTTAATAATGTATTATTTATATATATTGATACTTCATATATATTAAGCAAGCCTTTGGGATCTCCCTTGCAGGGAGTAGTAATCTTAAAGGAGGAAAATGAGTTTCACCCCTACTTTTTATTGCAAGGGTACAACAGCACATGGGACTTAGTTTAACTCCACGGTGGAGGAAGCTGAAGATGTATAACTTCATGGGGATGTGTAACTGCCCTCCTCCCCTGTCTGGAGGAACCTGCAGTGATACATGCAGGGTGAAAGGTTTCTGTAGGTGTTCCACCTTGTTCTTCCCCAGGCCATTCTAGTTTTGCTGCCCCCAGTAATAGAGCCTATTTGCTGTTGTTACACTGGTAGAAGGCAAAATAACCTGGTATATGCTTTGCCTCACCAAGTTTTTTACTGGCTTGACAAACTGTTCAAATTAAACTGGTGCTGTGCTCTGTGTATAGACAAATCCTGAGGTTCAAGCCAGGGTTGCTGAGTCTCACATGCAGTGAGTTACAAAATGTAAACTCTAAGTCAACAGAGAACATTATGGGTTTTGAGCAAACATTGACACGATTGCCTTATTAATGCGTGTCACTAAACTTCACCAGTGCCTACAAAAGCAGATCAAACATGAATTAAGAGTGGCTGCTGCTAACTGGACATAAACATGCACTTGCAGGCTCCTCACCTGCCTCCCTGCTCAGTACAAGCATGTATGGCTTTTGTCCCCAGTGGTATGGTTTTAAATTGTTTCCAAAGGCATCTTCCCTGCTGACTGTGAGTCTGGAAAGTAGATTTAATCTTTGCTTTTGCACTGAATGATGGCTTCAGCAAGGCTGCTGGGCAATCACTTACTGAACATTTCTGAAGAGGAGGCAGAATCCTAAATCATTCAGGTAAAACTGAATGGGCTCACAGCCAGCAGTCTTGCTAACAGAACAGACATACAGAGCAAAAATGCAGTGGATATTGTATCAACTGGTTTTTATCAAATATTCCTTTTTTTTTCAAAGGAAGAAAATAATGCTATAAGAAAAAGTACTATCCTTAACTACCTCTATAGCTACATACATAAGACATAGAAGACATTCAAAATAGAGGATACAGCTTAGAGACATCTGTCTACCAAAGATTTGCAGTAATATATAACTTATGATGACTGTACTTTTAGATTAGTTTGCAACTAAAACAACTGCAATGGAAGTTGCAGTTATACTAGGAGTATAGTATAAACTTGACATAGGACTGAAGAAGTAGGTGATGGTCCATAAATACAGTGTGTCCTGTAGTAGAGGTCAGCTATTTTATGCGTACTGAGTAATACTAACCAGTCCTAAAACATGAGGAAACATCCAATTTAGATGATTTACCCCATAGGATGTCGTCACCTGTTAGGTCAGAACCTTTTGATAATGTTACAAGAACAGATCTATTTTTACTCAGCTCTCTTCAAATATCATTTACTAGCTCTGCGAATGCATTGGTCCAAAGCCTTAATGAACAGGTGTAAGAACATTATCTGACCAAATATGAACTCATGTATTTTATATATTGTACATGCTCACACTTTTATTTATAAAATGAGTTCACTGTCCCTGGCATTTTGCTTGCACTGTTTCTGTCTTGTCTGTTGAAATCTGAAATGAAAGAAAGAAGCACTGATATCACAGAATGTCTTCTAAGCTTCCATGGAGGACTAGCAGAAGTTAAAATTAAGTGCAAGATGAGAGTTTTTTTCCTCTTTGCTGATTTAGTGAAGGCACATAAAGCTTAGTTTAGTTTTTAGTTACTTTAGGAGTAAACCAAAAATAATTATTCACAAGTTTTTGCTTTGTCTGTGGTGAATGTTTTTTTAATTTAAAGCTTTTACCTATCAAAACTACAGAGAGATATAAGAAAACTTTTAAGTTTTCTGTAAAGAGAAAAGAGAATATAAGCAGAATGTTCAGGTTTTTAAGGACACCGTGTATGTGTTTATGTGTTTTCTTACTTTTCAAGAAAGGTTTTGGAAAGAAATGCTTAAAACATTATGGCTATGCAGTCTGTAAGGATCTTTGCACTTCATGTATGGTCTTTGTTTAATGAAAGCCTGGGAATTTCACATGCATGTCTGCATTCCTACCTTTCTTTCCCTGCATGGCTCAGGATTCCTAAAGCTACTAACAATTAATGGAAGGTTCCTGGTAAGATCCAAAAAAATTACATTTAGGCCAAATGCAAACCTGCCAAACAAACAAATATATTGGAAATGTCTGGTCATGTAACTTTTAGACATAATAGAGTCAAATGTCTATCTTTAAATGTGTACTTTTTAACATGTTTTTTACAAGGATATGATAGCAAAGTGGCAGTATAACATTGGCAAGCAAGCTCTGCTACTTGTTTGCAGATGGTTTGTAGCTATCACTACAAGGGTGGAATTTTTAGCAAGCACTTTTAGCAAAGTATGTGTGTTAATATCTGAAGCTGAGCACCCTTTTATTTAACCAGGGCCGATATTTTTCACTGAATGTGGTGGTACAGAGTTGAAATTAATGGAGCTAATGGTTATTTACTCAAGCCAATAATCTAAATGAAAGCACTACAACTGTATATAAGTAAGTTTCCAGGAGAAGCAGGTAGCACTGTGTGCTGTTACAGCTGCCCAGCATGTCCTGGTATGACTCCTTGTATTGCGTTGCTCATAACTTTGAGAAGCGTTAACATTTTTGACTGCACTTTTCCATAGCTGATGTCTGCCTGAGGTGGAAAATCTGACAAATAGCAGCCAAGTAATCAAGCTATTTCTGAAAGGAATATTAAGGAAAAAGTGTGTTGCTTTATTCCTTCAAAAATATTCTTGAAAGTTTATCTCTGCAGTGTTGTATTTTGGCCTTGGATCTGGGGGGAATGGGGAAGGGAATGGGAGGAAACTGAATGATGAAAAAGAGATGGTGTAGATGGTGCAAGACGAGGGAGTGACCAAGGGAGTGGAGGAGAGAAAAACAACTGAGAAGCTTCTAAGCTGAGACTTATGTGGGCAAAAAGGAAGCCAGTTATCCACAGGAATATAGAGGAGAGTTCACATGTCAAAGTCAAGGATGGAGACTGCTTGGGAGAAACACTGAAAGAGAGGCAGATTGGGCAGAGTGTTTGAAGACAAGGCAGGAATGAGGTAACTGAGCAAGAAACAGGGAGGATATGTCAGCCTGGGAGTTGCTGGGAGACTTGATATTCAAGCAGTGACCCTGGATGGCAGGCAAAGGGCGAGAGCTGAGACTGGCTTAGCCAGGACATTGCGACTGGTATAAGAGGCTTGCTGGAGAAAGAGGAGATCACAGACGGATAGGCAGGCAAAAGGCCTGGGCCTTTGACCAGGAGCTGCTATTACAGAAGCCCTCACATGTGGGTAGGGACAGATAGGAAGGACTGGGCATTATGCATAAAATCCAGAAAGAGTGGGTGGGAGTTTTACCTGTCAGAACACATAGTGGGATAGTGGGATGGAATCTGCTATCCCTGAATTACCTTTCCCATCGGCCAGTAGTGGTGGTAAATGTTACCTGACAAACTTAAGTGCCTTGTAACCTCTGCTGCTGGTTCACTGTCAGGAAGGCAGCTTGTCTGGCACAGGGATAGAGACCTGTGCTTTTAGTCCAGAAGTCTTGGCTTGTGGATGCATGGTAGGCACCTGTGACAGGCATGCAGATGTTGGTGTAGTGATTTAGTGTGGCATATCTGTTCTTTTCAGGTTATGAGTTGAGAAGAGTCTAAGAAATTATACATGAAGTGATACTTTTAAGACTGCAGAATCAAATGTCTTGAAGTTAGTAAGCAGCTACAAGAGTCTGCTCTAAAATCACAGTGAATAATTTCCTAATGCACTTTTTTTCTCTTGTGCATTCCTGTTTATTCCATAATACTCCTGTGACATGACGCGATTTTTGTACCCTTTCTTTGTTATCAGACTAATTTATGACTGACATGCCCATGAGCTGCTATTTCGTAGTATTTAGTACTGGAGACACACAAAGTAAAGCAACTGCATAAATCAACTGCAATCTCACTCTTCAGCACTGCTACAAATTAGAACCCCCAATCTGAAGCCACATATGGGAAGATGAGGAATATGCAATTGCTACAAAACAGTGAAAAGTGTGACTTAAATGGCATGGTTGGCACTGAAGAAGAGCTCTATGGCAGAAAGCCTCATTCATTTGCTTTCATTGTGATTCCTTCTGCTTTCTTCAAATTTGCCTTTAATCATTTGCCAATTTTTTGCAACAAATGATATAGCGGGAAAAAAGAGTGTCCAGAAGGTGTAGCCTCCATCACTACATTGTCTGGACTGCATCCCAGAGGAGATCCATGTAGTAGTAAACAGAATAAGGCAAGGGCCCCAAAAACTAATATGTATTAATATATTTTAAGACCTTAACTCAGTGTATATAGCACAGCATCATGTGAAAAACCCAGGTGCTTTTGGAAAATACTTAGAAAGACAGGCTTACTGTTTTGGCTTCAAGAGTTTTGTGATACCCAGGCCATGCCCTGTAACGTGTGCTGGGATATTCCACTGCTGGAGGATCGGAAAAATTAATGACATGATTCTCTGCTTTTATTTCACAAGGGCATTTTAAAATGTAAATACACTCAGAAAAATGACCAAACCTGACATCAGAGTTTTCTATATTCATAGCTGTTAGTCTTTTATCTTAAATACGTTCGGTTTACCCAGCCTAATGACTACTGTATCTGCTTCTAAACCAGCAATATCAACCTGGGCCATACATAACTAAGCAATACTCTTATAGGACCATTCCAAGATGAGTTTTATAAGGATAGACAAGTGCTGATAGAGGAGGAGTGTTATTTGCTTGTGTATTTGCTCCCATGTTCCCTTGGGGATCTGAATTACCTCATGCTATTGTTATCTGTGACTCTTGACCTGATGTGCCATATGTGGCTGGGTTGCTGCATGAATAAGAATGGTAGTTCTGCTCAGCACATGAAAAAAAGCATGTTTTGCCTCAGCACATTCCCAAGTCTCACTCCACTGGGCAATATAGTCCCACCTGTAGCAAAGTATCAGTTGTTGGCTTTGTCCTGTAACTTGACACAGTGCCAGGATCAGCCACCTCTCCCAGCCTATTCTTGTGGAGTTTAGGTCCAGCTTGGCCACTGTTGGGAACAGTAAGTCCAGTGGTCAGAATTGTGGCAGTTGACCTGTTAGTGTAGACAGAAGACTAGAAATTTTCTCCCCTGCAGCTGATTTATCTCTGCCATTCCACCAAAAGCAATACCTTGCTAATTCAATCAAGTTTGAAAATAACCCCTGAACACCCTGGAAGCAGACAAGCAGAGTAATCGGGTATGCATTTCATTTTATAGAGTCACTTCAGTGCCTAAAATTGTGCTTTAGAGGAGAAACACCTGAGGGAAAGTCATTAAGATATTACAATTATGTAGATAAATGTCATGCTTTATTTTTAAATGTAAAACTGCATCACTTACCAAGATGTGCTAAATTGCTGTATTAGAGTGGCCAACACTGTCTGCTCAGGGCAGGCATGTTCAGAGAATTTTTTCAGTAGTTAGTTGGTAAAAGTTTTGTATTTTTAAAGAAGAGGGGAGGGATTTGAGTGTAGAATGGAATTATTTTAAGAGGCAGATCAGAGATGGGAGATTGAGCCATAGGAGGAAGAGGTTCTAAGAGAGGAGGAGGAGGGAGCATGGAGTGTAAAAACCTCCCGAGAATGAGCAAAGGGAGAACTCAGGCGTTTTACTCTTTTCTAACTTGAAGACACTCTGCCTTTTTCACTCCTGGAGGTGTGGACCCCTGAGACTATTAACAGTAGCTTGTCTTTACAGCTACCTTCCTCAGACTCGCTGGCAATGGTCCATAAGCCTCCTGGGATCTGTAGCCCTTTTATTGAAAACAACTGCTTTGCATAAAGAGAGTAAGTGTTTAATGTTAACAGTAGCACCTTGCTCTGGGTGGAGTAGCCTAAGCCAAGTATCAAAACAACTGTTCTGTGCTGAAGGACCTCTCCTGCCTGCAGGTACCATATTTCAGGCCAGTGCTTGGATACAAGTTTGGGATGCATGAAGCATATAGATTAAAACATATTCCCAAGGCATAGCTTGTCATCATAGCAAGGAGAAAACTTAGAGCCAGAGCTGATTCAGTAAAGCAATACCAAATACATAATTATATCTGTTATCTTCCACTGAAGTCCCTGCACTGGGAGGATTTCATCATTTTTCCAGAAGGTGCTTCCAACCAATTGTTTTCTAAACGTTGAAATTTTGGGTGGGAATTTGCCCTATCAATGTGGTTTTATGCCAGATGCCACATTACATTTGTAAAACACTAACACCTGTATCCTTAACAGGGCTGGCTGCTGCTTCATTGCTCTTCCTGTCACTAATGTGTGATCCTTGCTGCTCCTATCTTTCCATGGTTTAAGAAAGACTTCTCCCTTATGAACATGAACAAAGACCACGCTTTAGAAGATCAGGTAAAGAAGGAAGTACTTAGTGATATTTCTTTTTTATTTTAGTATTTATTTTCTTCTTTGATAGCAATTTTACTCCATTGTCATTTTATAAGCAGCTTGTAGGAATGAACAGAGATTTAGGATGTTCCAGGGGTATTCTGCCTGACTACATGAAGAAAGTTCATTATCAAACAAGTGGTTGAAAGTAAAAGGAAACCTTGCACTAAACCTCATTAATTTATAATAAAATGGACTAGCTTGTTATCTTGGAGATACAGATCGCTCTACCTTGTAACAGAGGACATCTGCAAAACAGAAAAGAAAGAGAAAAATTATGTGCTTGTAGGAGCAGCAGTGCAGTTGTCATAAGCAGAATTGCTCTGGGGCAGTGTGCCTGTTCTTTCAGCCTGGGCAGTCACATAGCTTCTGACAGCTATGTGATAAGGAAAGGTGTGTCCCTTCCCCTGCCAGATAAGCAGCCCTGTGTATGTCATGTTCTCAAAATCTACCTGTTCTGTCATCTAGCTGCCACACATCCAGGTATGTGTGGAATGAGTCATCCCACTGGAGGTTGCATGTGTGCCCTGTTACACGCCTGACGCAGGTTTTCCCTGCCCTGTGATCGCTGCACGGTGTGTCATATGGGCAGAGGGTGCACATCTGTCCTGGCAGGCATGGGTACACAGTCCCACCTCGCGTCTTTCTTATGGTGGCAGGACCTCTCTTTAGGCTATAGACAGATGAGGACAAGAGGTGGAAGGACTTCGAGGCCCTGAGAAGAAATGGTTGGTGCAGACTGCCCAAGCAATCACCGGGTTTTTGGCTTTCTGCCTGTCCACATTTCAGGGGTGCTCTGGAAGATGGTGTGGGCCACACTAAATTATTCTTTGTTCAGCTCATGATCTCACTGCCCCTGCACTAAAAGCACTCTTGACTCATTAGCTAGAATTTCATCCATTAGTGAAATTACAAAGTAAAAAGAAATGAAACAAAGCTAATGAGCCTTCTTTAATAATCACAGTGGATATCTCTAAAACATAAACGTAGGAATAATTTACTTTTAGAATAATTAGACTTTAATTCATGGAAGTTTCAAAAGTGACTAGGTTTTGGAAGCATAATAGGCTGGGTTTAACCAAATTCCAAAGCATAGGTAAAATACATGAAGTCTCAACATTTTTTCTCATGTTAGGAGTGCAAACAGATGTTTTCAAGGAGTAATACATTCAAGTTGTTTTGTAAGCAGGGGACTACAAATGCCTGTTTGGTTTTGCCCTGTGACTTTTGAGGGAGGAAGGCAGACCAACAAAGGGAACAACGTTCAGGTTTTCCTGAAATGAGGACCAACCACGAGTAGGACAACCAAAGTAAATGTGTTACTTTCTTAGTTTCCTTTTCTTCTGTACTTTTCCCCAGGCTTCTACTTAGATACATTAGCATTCTTTTTACTGATGTAAATCTCAACTTTCACTTTGTTATGGAAAAAAGGTACAAGTCTTTCAAAAGTTAAAATCAAGCTGAGCTTATGCTGATCTGTAGGTGCTGGACTCTCCTGATCTTATCTGAATCATATTAGAATACAATTTATCAGAAACTAGGAAGGACACAACTTATTTAGTATACTTCAGCATGAAACCTCACCAGCAGACAGGTTCAACTGGGAAACTGAGTATCACCCAGAGTTGGGCATTGGCTAGGACCTAGTCCAGCACCTGAGCTGTCATCCTGGAAAAGCTTCAGGCTGTTACCTCTTCCCCCAGATTGTGTCTGTTCAGTAGCTGAGGATGGCTCAGCTCTAGGACTGTGTCTACTGCAACAGTAACTAAAGATTAAAGTGCTTGAAATCATAAACTGCCTGCTTGAATGGGATTAGTTCTAGGAATAGAACTAGGTCATCTGTCCTGTCCACTCCTTCCTAGGTGTGGTCTTTCACTTTCTGCACTGCCCAGTGTGGTACACACTGTCCGGCAGTGGCCTTGGTCTGCACACCAATCCTCGGTAGTAACTCTGAACAGGGGGTGTTATCACTGCTGGCAGCAGACACTGTCTGTGCAAACATGCTTCTAACTCCAGACAGTGCTGCTAGTTAGAAGTACTGAACTGAAAAGTAAAATCACTGGACAGAATTAGTTCTGTTTTCACCCCAAACCAGGACAGATGGCTTCAAGGGACTGCCATCGTAAAAGGCAAGGAACCCTTGTATCAGCTGAACTCAGGGGTGGAGGGCTGGCCCAACAGGTGAGGTGCTCAGAGCTCTCCTCTTGCTGAGAAAAGGTACAAGATGTGCTGCAGAAGCAGAGCAGCCTGTGACAGTGTGCCCTGGCAGGCAGGTTGTGTCTTCTAAGGATGCTGCTCCCTAACTCTACGGGCTGATGGCCATCACTGGCTAATGCTGGACATAAGTCACAGAGAAACCTGATAATTCTGAACTTTCACACAAGAAGGGGGATAGTAAGCTAAGTGATTTATTTGGATTTCTGCTCAATTAAAGTAGCATGTAAGTATGTCAAAGAGCCAAGAAGTTGAATCTTATCAGTAATAACCCTCTCTAGTATGGATACTGCTTCAGCTTTTTCTGAAGAAGTGGGAAGTAGAGCTGATGAGTGCAGTCAGGACTGAGGCGATAACCCTGACCTGTGGAGCTGGCTGTAGCACTGACAAACTGATTTCCACCCTTTGGAAAGAATCACTGCCTTCTCCTCTGTGTCTTTGGGCCAGAAAGAAGTACTCAGAACAATGAGATCAGAAACAGATGGAACCACTGTTATGTTAGGAGTTGGAAATCCTGGGATTTTTCAGAGTTTTAGGAAGAGCTTCAACATTTTTGAAGTTCACTGCACATGCAGGGTTGCAGTGCTATGTACAGCTGGTGCACATAAGCCTTTCCAAATACTACAGACATTAATGGCAGCTCTATGGTAACTTTAGCAAGAATGTCAAGCATTTGTAGGAGCAGATAGTTTGAAAACACAACAGCTTTGCCTCACCAGGTGGTTAAGTTTGCTTGATTGTGTTGACAGGAGAGTAAAGCAGTGTGATGCACTGCATAGTTTGCTCCAGTTACTAGATGGGACTGGTTGTACTGGCTGTTATTGCACCTTTCCTTTCACCAACTTTTATCTTATTTCACCCTATTTTCCTTTCCTTATAAAGAGCAAGAAATGGCTCCTTTAAACAGCTCCTTTCTACCTCTGCTTGTGCTCTCAAGTACTATGCTCTTGCAATGACTACAAAGCTACTGTATTACAACACAAGCACTACCACATGTCGATAAAATCAGAAGAGTGGGGCCACAAGAACACCAGGACAGGGTATGCAAGTCAGGCTTAGAAAATCTGTCCAGCATGAAGTGGAGCAAGGTTTGTGGAGAGCTCCAAGGGACAGAGAA
Organism: Chloroceryle aenea; assembly: GCA_013399075.1. Taxonomy (NCBI): domain Eukaryota; kingdom Metazoa; phylum Chordata; class Aves; order Coraciiformes; family Cerylidae; genus Chloroceryle; species Chloroceryle aenea. The sequence goes on from VWZY01004269.1 coordinate 524,661, forward strand.
GCAGGGCCATCTGATGTAGGAGGCACTGATAATTGCAGTGGAATTGCTAACACTGGAAACAGCTGCTGCACTTTTGCAGAGTCAGGAAGACAAAGGTGTCAGGGAGCCATCAAACCACCACAGATGAACTAGAGGAGAAAGAGAGGAAAGGTAGAAAAAATGTGAGGAGTGCTCAGCTAAGGCCGAGGCTCTCAAAGTGATTCCTGATGTCCAAATTTTTTTTCCTGGCACCTATCTTCCACAGTGTGATAGTGTCTTGAGTGTCAGCAGGGAAAAAGGTATTAATATTACATCTTCTTTTCAACTTCTGGTAATCTCAGTACCTTCTTTGTATTGATCGGGTTTGTGTGAATGATCTAGCAGAGTGCTTAACAGCCAAGATCTTCCTTCATCTGCACTATATCTTTACTAATAAAAGGTGATGATCCTTTGATGGTGTGCCAGCCCTCCTCAGCACACTGCTGACCAATGCCTCTGATCTGGGCCTTCTGCAGTAATGAATGGATTGACCTTAATTCCTGTTTCTAGCCCTCTTCTCCTTCTCTTTTCTCTTCTCTTCTCTTCTCTTCTCTTCTCTTCTCTTCTCTTCTCTTCTCTTCTCTTCTCTTCTCTTCTCTTCTCTTCTCTTCTCTTCTCTTCTCTTCTTCTCTTTTTTTTCACTGCTTTTCAGATGTTGCAAAAAGTGCCTGCAGATTTGCCCTTGCACAGTCTGGACACTGAATACAGTGAGCTGAGGCTCACTGATAGCAGTGAGAAAGGAATCAAATCCATTATTTCTCTTGGGAGAAAGACAAATAAGAGGAATATATGTATGAAGAGAGAGGGATAGTGAGGGGGAAGGGGACAAAACAGCAGTTTAAGTAGTGTGTGCTGACTTCAAATTGCTGGAAACATCCTGCTTGGGTGGCATATGCATTTGATGAGGTCTGTGCTTGCACATGCTGCAACTACCTGCGCGTGGCAATTCAGTGTAATCTTTTGTGGGGTTAATAGCAGTAAATGATCAACTTAGATTTTCCAGATTGTCTGGAGGTTAAATTTCTTTAAATCCCTTTGGGTGGAGGTAAAGCAAGTGCATAGTTTGGGCTGTGTGATGTGAGCTGTAACAGGATCTTGCTGGAATACACTAGCATGGGTGGCCTTCAGGAAGGAAGGCAGATGTTTATTGATATGAGGGGAGTGCAAGGGGGAGTAGGGGGAGATTAAAAATTAACAGAGGAAACCTCAGCTTTATCATTCCAAATAAGACCTTTCAGCTGTGCCTATCACTGAGAAAATGAAGAGCAGACCTGCCACAAACCATCTGAAAAGCACATGAAGAGTAGTAATACTGGAGCATTGTGAAGTCTGAGCAAAATGAGTTTACATTACAATAAATTACAATACACTTATGGTACTAATGGGAATAAGGTGGGTGTAGCACAACAGTTGTGTAACCCCCCAATAACAGTGGGCGTTTGGAGGTGCTTCTCAAGTGGGTATGGTGGTGGCCATGGGAATAGTGTGTGTCTGGCAGTCACAAATGTGGCAGCAGTCAAGATCATCAGATGCTCCATATTAAGTGCTGACAGAAGCTGAAGGAATGGAGACAGGAGCCTGCCAAGGGTAGATCAATATCAGGGAATTTTTGTGAGATGGAGAGTACCATTAGTATGTAAGAAGCTGAAGGGCTACAGGCTCTGGAGCAAGGCAGTTAAGCAAGGAAGGATGGGCTGTGTAGAGCCTGGCAAGCTCACTTGCTGCTGGGGACTCCCCTAGTCCCTTCCCTCCTCACAGTGCTGCTCTGTTGCAGCTGGAATCTCCATTTCAGCCAGCACTGCCAGGTTTCTTGTGCTCCATAACTTGGAGTTGCCAGCTAGAGCATTGTCTGCTTGTGGATTTTATTTGCAATGTGGGAGTTGCAAAGGGAAAAGCCCATGGGAAATGTATCTCCAAGCCAGGGACTGTGTGTGCTCCTTATTTTCTGTGCTCTCCCATCCCCTATGCTGCTCTTCTGTGCCACTGTTTGGACTTTCTCCTCACTGCTGTCCATGCCTTGCATTCATGCTTCCCCAGCCAGTGGCCTTGTGAGCTCCTTCAGCTTCCTTGGCTCTCTATCTCTTCTGCTGTCTTCTCTCCTTTCTTTTCTCCCAACCTGCAGTACAAGTTATCTCTTCAAGGATGGGTGAGACTTGCAAAGCTGAGCTAGGAAAACAGAGCTAGCAAAACAGGATGAGATGGAGATAGCATTAAGGATGCAAATGTTAACAGCTTCCTTGAAGAATCCTGGAAGCTTATGGTAACATGGAAGTGGTTGAAAAAAGCAGCTCAGGTCAGCAGATGTAGCCTCTGTTTTCTTGCTTTCTTTATAGATGTTAAATGAAATGTTCCTTTAAAATGTGATGATTGATCAGAAATGACATCGAAAAATGCAGCATTACATCCAAAGAGGCAGAGAATTACTGTTGAGCAGAGTACTAGGTCATGCTTTCCTTGCCTGAGATGTTTTGGGTTTTTTGTTGTGTAGCTGCCAGTTGGTCTTTACTTGCACTCATCTCTTAAAGGAAAGCGAGCTTCTTTCTGTCTTGCACACAGCTGTCATTAACAGAAGCTTGGAAGCAGAGAAAATGTGATATACCATGAGAAGTTGTGCAAATCCCTGCTTTTCTGTGTAGGGAAGCTGAGGCAGGGAAGGGCTCAGTGTTAAAGGTTACCCATTGAATCATGCAGCAGAACTAAAGTTAAAGATGTTTTTCTGATTTCGGGTTTTCTGCTTGCATTTTAGCCCATACTGCTGTTTTGCAGTGTTGATAACACCAGCATGGTGGGTTTGGCTGTTTAGAGCTAAGGAATATGCATGTTCTGTAGTTACCTCAATCTGATACATTTACCAGTTGAGTTGCTTGCCCTACTCACATCTCCTGCACAGGCTGATGTAAGATTAGTACGGTTACTAATCTTACAGTGAGTTTGTGTCCTTGTAGACAGAATTTTATGGGATGCTTTTTAGTCACTTTCAGGCTGCAGCCCTTTTTCAATATATGGTAAACCTCTTAAATAAAAAGATCTTCTGCATCTGAATGCAACAGAAGGAATCAGTGTTCTTTACAGAAAGAGATGTTATTCCCAAACTAGGAGGAATAAGACTGAGAGACTCCTACTTAAAAGAATTTGTCATATAAATCAAACCTACTTGCTATGCATAGGCAGGCTGGTACCCTAGATAAAAAATGTATTTCAGACAGCCAAAATGTTGACAAAAATAATGATCATGATAAAGTTTCTTGTGCAGTATGTGTACTTAATTTCAAATAGCTTTACTCAAATTTTTTATTTCTGGAATGGAATATAGTGTGCTTGTGCTATTCTTTGCAATCCAGTCTTGCAGTTGTGATAACAATCCTGATAGTATCTTTCAATCTGAGAATTATTAAGTTTGTATGTAAATGTCCTGTGCTTGATCTCAAGGAGGCTGCAGGACAGTACCTGGGTACATACATAAGCATTTCAAAATACTGTTTGGCCATCACAGTCAATATGATGTTATATATGCCATTAGAATGTATGTTGGTTTATCAGGCATACACCTTCTGTGTCTAGGAAAAGATAGCATCTAAGAAAATAAATTTGTCTTCCTTAATGCAATGAGAATAGCATCTGGTAGGTATTAAAGAAGTTGTCTTCTAGTTCACAGAAATTAGAGATAAGAAAGAACAGTTACTTCTGACAATGGCAGTTTGTCCTATAATGCATTTTCTAGTGCTTCAGGACAGAATTCAAGTGGTTGGTAACACTATGTATTTAGCAGAAGCTTCTTGTAGATTAATTTATTCTCAAAATTCACAGCATTCTCATTATTTGAATTAACTATGCAATTGTCATGTACAGTACATGGGATCTCAGAGCTGTCTCACACGGACTTAGATCAGTTTTCAGTTCTCCAAGTACACAATGGTAGTGTGGTGTCTGAGCTACAGGACCACTGCAGTGTCCTTCAGAAAGCACATTTTAAGTGTAGTTAAGCTGCTTGGGTGTCAGTTCATACTGTAGTTTAGACAGTGCTTTTTACAAAGCGGGGAGGCCAGATGTCCAGATCTCACTGACTTGTGGAAAGTAGTCGCGAGTATGATTTCTTTGTGCTTTTTTACAAACCTAAGTGTGGAGTCCATGCAGTTTTGCTTTCTTCCTCTCTTGCTCATATAATCTTTTTCTGCTGTTAATCAGAACTGTTGTCCTCACGTGGGCTGGTCCTGCAGGGTAGTGAGTTGTTAATTTTCGTCTGCCTTAAACCATGTGCAGTACTCCAGGAGTAACCAGAGATAAGTGCTCTGAAGTTGATTTCCCGTTACTGTCTCTATTTTATGAAATGGGCAGCCTCCTAAGCTTGTCTAAATAAACAGAATTGAAGAATATTTGGTTTGATATCCGGGTGTTGGAGATGTGTGTACCAGTGCTTGTTTTAATTTTCCTTGGCACGATGAAACAGTACATTGTAGCCACCTTATTTTCTTTGGCTTTAATCATTAGTTTTTTTTTTCCCCGTGGATGCAAAAAAATAAAAAAGAACTTGAGACAGATTACATTTGGGAACTCTTCATTTAAAACATGTCCCATTGCACAGATTTGCACCCCACAGTAGAGGATATGAATTACAACTAGTTTAACTGTTTTGATAAGGTTCCAGAGGAAATTCTCACACTGGGTTTACCTTGAGGTCTTGCATACCTTTGTGGGTTCCTTTTCTCTCAAGCTTTGCTTTTACTCCCATTGCTTTTGTTGAACCAATCTTCAGTTCAACATAGAAACAGTTTGATAGCACACTTGAAGGACATGCAAACATCTGCTGGAGGGACAGGGACTTCCTACGTCAGCTTTACTGCTAGATCTGTGTTGTAAGATTTGGATTGAGGTCACATTACCTGTATTTGTGTGAGTGTGTCAGGCTTTGTCATCCCTGTGGTATTTTAAGTGTCATTCTGTGTATTCCTTAAGTGACATTGTCAATTAACTGCTCCTGGCTTCCCATTTATGTTCACGCGGTGCTGCTTCCATCATGCTGTCAGGTCTGTTTGGGCACTTGCACTATTAACAGGACTGGAAATGGATCCATCTGAAAGTAACTAATTTGCTGGGTTGCTTTACAGATGGATCAGTTCTTTGATTGAGCTCATTGCTTGGTTGCTCAAATTGCTTGGATGGCAGAGCAGGGTGGGAGCTAAGGTGTAGAATTAATTTCAATCAGTTGAAATAGTGCTGTTGCCAGACACAAAGCCCATCTCTTATTGCTCTGCTGTGAACTACTTGTTTTATACCCTATGCATCTGATGGACCAAAGACATGTCTTGCTGTCCTTTTGCCTAGGTCATTCAGTCTTGCATAATGTTGACCAAAGAAGAAAATCCTGGTTTGTGTTTTTAAGAACCATGTTATTTCATCTGTTCCGCTGAAGAACCTTGAGGACTTTTGGAGGTCCTCAGAAAGGAAAGGTAAAGTAATGTCTAAGAGATTCAAGCCAGCTTCCCACAGTTGCTGTTAGAAGTGGAATTCAGGCACAAGTGATGAAGCAGCATTATTGGCAGAGGAGCTACAGAACAATATTGATGAATCTGCTTGGATGCAGTTTCTGGCATTTGTGGCAAGTGATAATATGCTGAATGGCCCTATCCTCTGTTATGCCTTGGTTTCTCTTGTCCCGCTATTTTATTTTTTTTTTCACAGTAAACTGAACTGAGGGCACTTCAACAACAGCTTTTTGACACTGGAAGATACTTAAAGTGGTAGGCTTGCTTTTCCTCTGACCCTTAAACTTTATCAAAACTGAAGAAGGTGGCACACAGAGGGTATCTTCCAACATCAGAAATGTGTTTAATCATTCAGGTCTGTGGTAAGGAGCCTAAAGATGTGATTGTGGTTGGAAACTATAGAAACTGAGTTATGCTAAGGGGAAAGAGTAAGAGATGCATTTTAGTAGCTTACAACAAATGGGTTAGGAAAGATGGAAGATTGTCTCAAATTTGATTCCTTTCATTTCTCATCAAATAAGGTACAAGTATTTGAATTAATTTCAATAGCATTTTCTCATTTTTGACTTAAGTGAACACTTCTGAAACTAATACATCCAGCTTCATAAATTTAATGTGGAGATCTTTTCTTCCCTTGTTATCCTGCTCTCTGTGGAAATAGAGACTTCAGATATGACAAGTAAAAGTGTCATCCTTGAAGTACAATCGCTTCCAGGGGTAAGGAACTATTCCAATAGTGGAAAGCATTATTTTTCATATATTCTTGTTGACATACAAAAACCCTCAGGTTTTTTTTAGTATTTTTAGACACCTTTATGTTTGATTGACTAAGAAAATACATGTATGTGTATATATATAATATGTATTTACATATGAGTTACAGACTATGTAACACTGCCTCCTGCCTATTAGTAGTCAATTAATGAGGCATTCATATGTAATTTTTAAGCAGCTGGTCTTGGGTGACTTCACAAGGTTATGGACTTAACATTAGATACCTTTGCAGTTGCATCTGCTACATCTGTTTATCCTATTACTGCATGAATGAGAGTCTTGTACTGTCAAAAGAGTTTGGCATTTGCACTGTGATGGTTCTGAGCTCCTAAGTTCTCAACAGAAAGTGGTTCGAGCACAAGCTGACATACAATTTTTGCTCCTATTAACCTTGAAATGACACTATATACTTATAAGTGATTTTTTAAAAAGAAATAATTGGACTGCAGTTTCTTCTTCTCTTTTATACCTGAACTATTAGGAGTCTATCTAGAAGCCTGTGTCAGCATGCAGTTTTATAAAAAACCAGTGGCTGCTTAAGATTATCCACACTGTTGAGGATGAACTTGAAACCGTTCCAGGGGTCAGTGGGTTGATTCATGTTCTGTTTGTGGTTTCCTATACTCCCAGGTTTTGCTCTTCAGAATTTCTACCTGCTATGCATTTGTGTAATTAATTCTCCCTGAGTGCAGTACTTTGAACTTGCCGTTTCTGAATTGCTTCCTACCTGTCCTGCCTTTTTTCAAGGCCATTTTGAAGGCTGTTTGTTTCCATGGTGGTGCTTGCAACACTGCAGCCTGTTATCGTTTGAAAGGTGTCTTTGCTACGTTATCAGCCAGGACAGTAATGAAAACAGAGAGTAAGATCAATACACCTGTCTAACATGAAACTCTGTGTAAGGTATGTATGAGTGTAAATTACTTACAGTAATCTTACAATGAAAATGACTATTTGAATGTGGTTTTCCAACTTGTTTTGCACTCAGCATACAAACTCTGTAACCTGACAATATTCCCATGATTGATTAGGGAAATGTTGTGTGAGACAGTATCAGAGGCCTTATTAAAACAATAGTTGTATCATTTCCATGGTATCGCCCGCAGCCACAGGGTATTTTTCCTTCTAGCTACCCTAACAAAGGGCTGTTTGCTGTATGCTTGTCGCTCAGTTTAGCATGTTGCTCAGTTATAAGGATTCCATCTTGAAAACAGGATTATTGACATAACCAGGTTTTGCTAGAATAAAAAAAAAAATAAGGATTCCATCAAAGGCATATTTTTATTCACTTAAAAAAGATTAGGAACCGGTCAAATAGTTAGGTAAATGAAGTTGTTCTTCTGAACAGCCTAGCCATGCTGTCAAATCTGGTGGTGCTGCAAAATATAGATCTCTCCCCCAGTTAAATACTTTGAGGTTTCTGAGAATACTGTTTGTTTCCTACGAAACCAAAAGGAAGTCGCAGCTTTAATGAGTGCGTCTGGCTTACAGGATGTAACAAGAAAAGTCTAAATAACTATAAATTCCCTGCTTCGGAGGCATCTTGGAAGAGATCTGGAGATAAAGATGTAGTTTGCAGCAGCTGCGAGAACTGTATTTCCTTGTTTGATTTTTTTGTTTGTTTGTCTGAATTTCAGTTTGTAGAAGCAGCTAATCAGTTTTTTTGTCTGACTGTCAGGTAGCTATGTGAGGAGTTCTATGTAGCTGCAACTTCAAAACCAAATATACATTTTTATTAATTGAACTCAGTATATTCTGCAATGCAGATTAAGCTGTGAAATATCAGTAGTAATGCCTTCTCCTCAGTAATACAAGATGTGTCTGCTGCTTGTCTCCTAGGGTGAATAGGTTGATCTACTGACACCAGTAAACTACGTGCTGAGAAACTGTCCATTGTAAACAAGCAAAGTCCCTGAACAGTTCCTACTTTAGTACAAATACACCAACTTTGCCACCTTATTTCCTATAATTTATTTTCCTTTTTTAACATGTCTCCAGCCTCTAACAGTTATAGATTCAAAGTAACTTTTTCCTGACTTCACATTTTCATAGGTTAAAAGACATTTTGGACATGTTACTTTGCAGTACATCTAAAGCATTAGATCTATCTCTTTCTCTTCCACTGAAAGTTCAGTGTCAGAGGACCTTGATTTGCTGTTGCAGCAGATCATGGGGTTGCTTTTTCAAAACCCAGGAAAGTCTGTTTCATGGTATAGTTTTGATTTCTGCGAAGGTTGTTTGGCAGTAAATTTAGAGGTGGTTTAGGGCTGTTGCTGTATTGGTGCAGCACAGTGATATATCAGTCACAACATTAACTTAGGCTGATTAATTTTTAGAACTAGGGCCAACTCGAATCCAATAAAAATGATCAAAAGTCTCAAAAGCACAGTCTGTGATGGAAGACTGAGAGGAGCAGGTTTATTTAGCTTGGAGAAGAGAATATTCAAGGGAAGTATGATAACAGTCTTCAAATAAGTGAAAGGCCACTGCAAAGTGGAAGGGGATGAGCTTTTGCTCGTATCATACTTCTTGGCTTTTGAACCCAGTCCAGCGAGGTCACTAGATTGAAGAATTATATTATTTATGCTACTGTGAAGTTACTGGTACTGTTGTCAGTCTCTGAGCCAGTGGAGAATTTTTTTTTGGCTGGCTAAAGTTGAAATATCATCTACAAGGTGTTGCCTTCTAAGTGAGTGAATGCAAGAACCTCAGCCAGCTGCATGCCTTGGTGGCTGAAGGCAGGTTCTGCTATCACACTCTATTAATCTTTTTCCTTTCACCTCTCTCTTTTCTCACTGTGCTTTGGGAACCAGCTAGTGTTAGCTGCAGTACAGGATTTTTATTTCACGGTCAGTTTCCCACTAGAATTTGGGCTGCTCAGTCACAAAGCCTAGTTAACTTTTAGTAAAAAATGAGAGGAGAAAATAGTGTAGGAAAGTACTGCAGCTATGCCCATAAGGTATAGCTATATTCAGGTGCAGTTGACAGTTACCAGCTTGTGCTAGAACTCCCTTGATGGCTTTCTGCCTGGAGAGGCTGCAAAATTGCCTCAGCTGATCAGTAGAAATCTTTGCTTTATTGCTAAAATAAAGAATGACACAGCAGAGGGGGACTGATAACCTCTGCTCTTGTGTGCGGTGAGGAAAATCTTCCTGTTGGGGGGCACCCTCTAAAATTTGTTTTTCCTCGGGTTATAGGAGGTAGAGAAATATGCCTCTGGTTTCCTGGCCCTCATTCAGTGACCTGGCAGGTTTTATTCAGCTGAAAAATTCTGAGACAGTAGGTAAATTGTAGAGTTTTGTAGGACTTACACCCGGGCTCCCTGTTTACTGTTATTTTCCTTGTGAACCTCAAGAGGTCCCAGAGTTCAGCAGTATAGCTGTGGTGTGTTCAATGTTAACAGGGCTGATTTTTAATTAAGTTGTTGTTGTTCTAAATGTGATATTTTGAATGTTCTGAGAGAACTTGAGCAGGTTTTGGTTTTCCTTCCAGTATCCTTTTCCAAACTATGCCCACTCTGAAATCTGCAGTCATCATCAGGTTACCCATGTATTTAACCCTGTGGGGCTTCTGACCAATTATTCATTCAGTAGATGTCTGGCAGTATGCTAGAGTTTCAAATCAACACAGTTTAAGATACAGCAAGCCTGCCGTTATTAAATATATTTACAGAAAGAAGCAGTCATCTTTTTCACAAATAATTTCCTTCCAGTGGAAGAGTAAGTTGCAATCTTACTGTCAGTCTTGTAGGCTTTTTTTGGTATTCAGAATTCTGTCATAGATTCAGGTATGGTTTCACAGGGAGCTTAAGACAATGCTGCTGTTGAAAAGAGTAATCCTGACCCGTAAATATATTGATGAGTTTTCCTCTGGATCATCCAGTTGTTCTGAGTTAGCCCCTGGCTGGACGAGAGCTACCGCTGATGTAAGGACAGAAGCAGACAGGGAGGAAAGGGCCAATGGCACCCGTGGAGGACATGGTGCACAGCTTGTCATGGCAACTGAGTGTGAAACTAGGACCAGGCTTAGGTCAGGCAGCAAGAACTGTGCCAGTGCTACATGCTTTGTCCCACTCTTGCCTTGCACTGGCAGGGCTGTTTGTCCCATTTGCCCAACATGTTGTGAACTGTTTCTTTCATAAGATCATGGAAAGTTGTCCCACTCATAGTCTCAAATTCCCATTACCTAGGCTACATGAATACCTTTGCTGTCTTCTCTGCTTTTTGGATTGACTTCTCTGTCAGCCGTGAAGAAGTATGTTGTTTTCCAGCAATGCATCCTCTTTGCCCTTGCTAACTCTCAGTACTGTGACATACCAGGTTGATCAAAGAGGTCTTCTGAATGGTCTATACTGTCATCATACTAGGAATTTATTTCCTTGATTTCATTCCTTCTGTTTTTTTAGAGAGAGACACCAGAGCATTAAAAGAAGGGCAAGAGTGGTGTGATCTTTTCTGGCTTCATGCAAACATCCTCATGGATGTTTCTAGACCTGATTGACTGGATTGTCTAATTGTCTCTGATGAAAGGAATGACGTAAATTACAAGTGACTCTGAGCAATAAGGTTCCACAGATACCTATTGTCAGGCTGGACCATCACATTAAGAAATCACCAAATTAACTGGAAGTGACTGGAGTGAACATGAGAGGCTATTTATTTATTTGTGGGTTGTTACCTCAATCCATTACATTGTTGCTGTGTATACAGTTACATCAAACAATGCATATCTGCAGCTAAGGAGGACAGCTTTAGGGACTGCAGAACCGTAATTCCACGGACACAGACACCAGTGAGGCCAGCCTCAGCTGGACTGAGTCCTGCAGTTCCCTATCCCCAGTCACGGGCTCACGGCCCCAGGTGTGTACACGTGTAGAGGTGGAAGATTCATCCCTTGAGAACTCACTTGAGCAAAACAACAGCAAAATCTATTTTTCAGCTGCGTACATTCCCCAGTCCTGTTTATTGTAAAGCTGGAAAAACATCTGTGTCTGCCAAAAGGAAATGGAGATGTGGGATGGGAGAGAGTGGGTGGACCCATGAGGTGAGGGACTACTTATCTTAGAGGCAGAGCCAGCTGATGCTAAAACAAAGTATTTGTTGAACAGTGAATTAAGGCAAGTGGTGGCAGTCTGTTTAAGTTGTCCTGAGCACCTTCTGGGCACCAGCCCTGTCTCTCAGGCAGTTTATTCTAATTCCTAAGTATTGCAGTCTGCTCTTTGTGCAGCTGGGGAACTGACCCAGCTGAAAAATAGCGGGGTTTAGGTGGGGATTGGGGGTTCAGTCAGTTTGAAACCTGTTAACTCTGGGTGAACTTCCAAACATCTGCCCTCAGTAAGAAGAGAACAGGATCAAACTGCTGGTGGTGGGAAGAAGGCAGGATTGCTTAAGCTGGAATTGCCACTAAAGAAAGGCATCAGCGAAGTGGAGGAGACATGCATTTGTTCATATGAGAAGGGCAGTTACTGTTGTTACTGTTGTTGTAAACATTCCTTTATTTTTTTTTTTTACAATTGACTTAAAACTCTCTATCTAGAAATGAAAAATATTTCTTTTTCCAGTGTGGAAAAGAAAGCATTCATTCATATGTGCTGAGAGTCTCTTTCATAACTCACATTTTCAGTCCTTGGGCTTGTCTCTACTATTTTTAATTTTCTTGTAGAGCTTCTGAGTTTCTTCTGACTGTCTCTACTTAGTCATATATGACTCTATTAATTTTCTACTGCTTCTATTTTTTTCCACATTGTTTCATTCGCTGGAGCATGTGATCTATTTCATCCTTGCACTACAGTGATTAGATTTTGTGAATCTTATAGGATAAAAAAAACTAAAGGAACAAGAAAAATACTGTGATTTGGAAAGTGAGGTTTATGCTCTAATATTTGTCTCTTAACATGTGAAATTCTCTCCTAGTAATGGACTGATCATAAAATGGAAGAATAGTTCCATAATTACTGTTCTCAATACTTCTCTGTAGTAGATGATCCAACTGTTTTATTTTTAAGGGGGATGAACTATCCTTGCTTTTCATGATGCATGGTGGTAATGGTAATGGCATGGTAATGACTTGCTTTCCAACCTCTTGCCTTGTGGTGGTAAAAGAGGAAATAATAGGGCTGTGAATTCTTGATCCTCAGCCTTGATTCAAACTATTCCACCTTTAAGCATATTTCTAGGCTCTGTCTTGGAGTTATCTTGTTTACCTATTGATACAGCTGGTTAAAATGAGAGAACGTGAATACTAAAATCATGGGGGTGTGTGGGGGTGTGTGGTGTTTAGAGCCCAATGGCTTACACGTTAGTACCCTAATCAGTATGCTTATAAAAATAATTTTTCTTTCAACATCCTGTGTGAGGGATTGGTTTACACATACTACATAATTCTGGTCAGTTGAGCAGTCTCCTGTAACGATGAAGACAAAACTGAAACCATCCACTGTGGATCCATCATGTAACACACCATTACCTATCGTGAGATCTATGTGTGCAAAATAGATATCTGATGTAACCTTATACCAGTGTGAGCTGCACAGAGCTGGTGTCATACTCTGAAGTCATCCATTATTTTCAGAAGGCTTTGCTTAACCATCTGCCTAGCCTCTCAAAAATAGGTTTATATTAATAACCTCATGGTAGACATTTAATGTTGAAGTAAGTTCCTAGTATACTGGGATTTTCATCCATCCAATAAATGTTTACCATGATAAGCAATAGAACACAGTGCTAACTAAATTTAGAGCAGACATTCTTAATCTTAAATAAGTTTTTGGTGAATAATTTATTTTTGTCAGTATCAGCTAGCTTTTAAGTAGTAAATGAATTGCTGAGTAGATCTAAAGAAGAGCCTGTCAAGTGATAGGCATTTGAGTTCAATAGCTTCATCAAGAATGAGATTCCAGCAGAAAATAAGGAAGTCTTTCTTCATTTGTCAGTCTTTATAATTGAGACTGAAGCAGAGTTATAAATCACATCTTTCCTCCAGTGGTGGCTATTCATGGAGGGTGTTTGTTACGCTACGGTGTTATTCCTGCTACTGATGGGTTTTTTATTCTCACTTACTCAGACTTCCTGTGCTGCTGATTTTAATTCCATATGGAGGTACAGTGGCCTAAGAAGTTGTCTGTGCTGGCACAATGAGAAATCTCTTGTGAATGGATTATGACAAAGTTGTACTTCTATAGCAGCTAGAGAAGCTATGAAATTAACAATTGATTGCCTCACTTTTTCAATTAGTCTTTGCACTGTGACAGGAATATTTCTGCTCAGCTTCTCTGCCTTGCTAATGAGGGAGGACTCAGCTACTGGAAGAGATTCTAGCATCAGGTCCTATCTTCATTAGACTCCAATTCTGTATTTAATCTGTGTTTTCCCCTTCAACATGGGATACATTGTTGATCTAAAGCAACTAGATCTAGATCTAGAGCCACACATGGAAGCACTGTGGTTGTTTTTAATAGCTATTAGTGCCAAGTGGATTCACTGAATGCATGTACTCATACAAAGAAGTAATCAGTCTTTTAACACCTGCCTTGAGGGTGTTAAATGCCTTCTGGGCATTTATTTCCATATACTACTTACCTGTGTCGGCTCTCTCTTTGCACCATTGGCCTGAAATGGGAGACAGAAAACCTTTTATTAGCATCTGTTATCCTAATCTGCCTACAATCTCTACATTTTAAGCAGCAGAGCAGTGGGCCCTCAGAACTACAAAACACTTTATACCAATTGCTTGACTGCAGGAACACACCAGATGCCTGTTGTCAGTCTGAGCTGAAAAGAGCAAAACCTGTTACCTTAATAATGAAGGAGAAATTCCAAGCATCAAACTGCTTCTGTTTGACCAGAGGGTTGGGGGATCTGGAGATGAGTGTAGAGAAGAGATAAAGGGGCTGAGAGGTAGTGGCTGGAAATCCAGTGATTAAAAATTCCAGTGATGAAATGGGCTGTGCACTGGCACCTCTGGAAGCGTAAGGCAAAGGCAAAAGTATTGAACATGGCATCTGCAGAGACCAGCCAGCCAGCAGAGGGACAAGGGGGAAAGAAAGAGGGACATAAGTGGCTTTACCCTGCCCTGGAAAAAAGGTCAGCTTTGCTTTACTAGATGTATATCATAAAAAGAATATAAACAGCACAGGTTAGGACTCAGCATCTCAGGATAAGAAGATGGAGACAGCTGACTTTATTCCTGTTTCAAAGGACAGCTTGAAACATAAGGAGTGTGCTTCATCTTGAAAGCTCACCTCCAGCTTTCTATCTGGAGATAACACCATTGCTTATTTGTCAATGAATTTTCCACTTTATTCTTTTTGATCACACTGTTCAGACTGTTTGGTTCAGGAATGAAGAAGCAGAAAAGGCAAGGAGGACTTTATTGTTGGGTAGGTTTTCCATGTGATCACAGTTGTATTTCTGAGTTGGTAGTGTGGCTCTGGTAGGCTTGTAAATGCTACTTCCCTCTACAATTCCTAGGAACCCTTTTACATTCAGGCAAAATAACTGGCAAGTGGAGAAAAAAGGAAAGCTAGCGCTTCACAGCAGGTGAATCAGTTGGGTTTTTTTCAGAAATAAAAAACATTTATATGCAGACTTAAAATATTTTGTTCGCCTTTTAATCAAATCTAGATTGCCAGGTATTTACATGCTTCCCTACCTGCTCAAGCCACTTGCCTAGTTAGACACCCTGTAGTTTATCACATACCAGTCTATTGCCTAGCTAATTTAAATGCTTTCTGGAGAGAAATAAGACAGATTTTTTCACTTGCTAAGAATTCCAGTCAAAAAATCTTTGTAAGAAAACCATCTCTTGTCTGCTTCTGTAGTTTGCAGTCTCTGTACTGTCACTTGATTACTTCTTCAGTGCAAGATAAAGACTTCTGTGGTACAAATGGAAGGTGTCACCCCATACCTTTTAAATAAATGTGGCTTTTTTTTCTTCCTTTTTAGTATGTAAGGCTGAGGTTTCATAACACAGCAGATCTAAAGGTCACTGTCTCACGAAAAAACTAATTTCTCTCATTTCTCCCTCTCTTCCCCTGTTCCTACTCTTCCTCTGGTCACCAGCTGCACAGTTCTTCCCTTCTTCCCCTCTTGCCCTTGGTGGGCCGGTTCAGCTCACTGAACCCACAAAAAAGCTGACGCAACATTAGCAAGTGAATATTTTTCTGAGGATTTAGTGAGCTAGATCAGCTCGCTTGAGCTTCTGAGCCGTGCAAGGGATGGAGCAGGAATGCACGGAAAGGAATGGTGGAGGAGGCAGCCTCCCTCTTGTAGCAGCGAGATCTGGCTTTTAGATCTGGCCAGCTGCAATGCGAAACCTTACCTGAATGGAAGCTTGCAGAAGTCTGAAAAGGGCACAGTATAACAACTGAGGCTATTGTGTCTTCTACTAACTGGCCTACCTACCTCCTTTACTTCAACAACTGTTCTGAATAATTAGAAGTTAAATTTAACTCCAGATATCTTCCCTGAGGATAAGTCCCTTTAATTCTCAAAAGACAGAAGATTAATGGCAGAATGAGCAAACAACAGGATCCAGTGGACCTCAAAAAGAACAAAGATGGGACTACTGAGTCTTCTAATCCCTAGGAGTGGGTTGTTCTCTTGATTCTATTTGCAGATACTTTGACCAAATTAGGGCAGTTACTTTTTTAGCATCAAGGATTTTCAATGCGCGTGGAAGAATAACAGATGGGGTTTTTTTTGTGTCATACACATAAGGAGCGCATCTACATACAAAGTAACACCCATACCGCCCCATACCGCCCCATGCTGCACCATACTGCAGCCCAAACCTATGACTTTGTCCTGCTTTCCAGGCGCTCTGAGTGTGGCACAGGCACATCTTTGCTCTGGCAGCTGCATCGCTTGCTGTGGCTGCGTGCTGCCTCGGGGCAGGCCTGAAATGTGACAGAGCATGCTAACGGTGCAAGTGTGACCGTACTGTAGCGGGGTAGGCCAGCACATGGGGGTGAGCTCTGATTAACTGCCTCTGGGATTGGCAAAAGTCAAGACAAGGGGTCTTGCTCTGTGCCTCCTGCCTTGCGCAGCAGGTACGTTATTTCTCTGCCTGACAAGTGATGCCGGGAGGATAAATCATTTGCGTAGAACTTTTTTGCTAGTTACTATATCAAACTAACCCATTAGGGTGAGCTAGCAAAGGGGTGATTATGGACATAGCCACCTTTCCAAACAGAGGTAGCTTTTCCAAGCTGGAAGTGGGGGAGGTGATGTGCAGTTTGAAGGTGGTTTTGTTGTAATGTGTCCCTGCCACACAACTGATATCTCTGCTGTTTCTGTGAATAGACTTCAGCACATTTCTGTATCAAACAAAAAGTGCTCATTTAACAATTAAAATCAACTGCATTTTATTATCTTGTGTAGCACTACTCTGCTTGCAGCCTGATGCCATTGGAGGATGTTACTTTAGGCACATTTTAGCTACAGGCATTTCTCCTCCGCTAGATTCTCAGCAGACAGGGATTAGGATGCGATACTTGGCTGAAGCCATCCTGCTGACAGATTGCAGTGACCTTGCTGTGACTTCTGTTCTGCTCTCACTGGCGCTGCTGGAATTTGACACACTAGAACATGAGATACTGGCTCCATTATGCCACTAAGTGGTATCCAGAGCATTGTGTTCCTGCCTCCTTCGCCATCTGATGTAGGTGGCAGATAGTTCTAATTTATCTTTGCTGTGTGATTTAGGAGGCTTAAGTCTCTATCATCAGCCAGTTGATGCTCTTATCCTTTCATGTGACTGTCTTTATCATATGCAGGTGCAGAGCTTGACACAGGCTTGTACTGTAAGTGTGGTTGGTGTTGTTATCTCATTGCTGGGTGCTCTTGTGGAATGAAAGGAAATTGTTTGCTTACTGAACGTGGATAAAACACACTAAATATTTTTCTCATGCATTTTTAGAGGTGGATCTTAAAATATTTTCTTTATTTGTGAAATGTACTGTAACATAATATTTTATTTCTGAAAGGTTATTTATTTTTTGGACTGCATAGAGTGGCTTTTATTTTTGTCTAACAATAGCGTGGAAGGTAACACCATAGGAAAATTAGTATCTTTAACCAAAATACTTCAGAGTTTGCTCTGAATGGCAGTTTTTGCTTTTATAATGACTTTTTTTTGGATCCAATAATCACAAAGCTGGATGAAAAGATACAAACTGAAATGGAAAACTACATGGAATGATGTCTATGGCACTTTTTTTTTTCTTTTCTTCCCATGGACCAAAAAAATAGGACAGTAGTTTTCCAACATCCAGTTTTGTCAGTCCTTCAAGTTGGAATTTTGTGCTATTAATTTAATCATTAGGAAAGTTTATGACCCTGAAGAATATGACCTGCAAATGTTTTGGTATCAAGAGGGAACAAATAGCAAATCTGGCCTGGAGGGAGCACAGGGAGTAGTTGTAAGCAGCAAACTACCTGACACAATTAAGAGAAAAATAACTTTTGGATTTATTACTGCAGGTCTGCCAGCTGAAACTAATAGTTATTTATTTCTGGCCCTGGTTAGACAGCAATGGCTAAATCTACAGAGGCACTTCAGCATTGTCAAAGTGGCACTTACCTTGCAGGGTCTCAGCTTCCCATGTGGAATTCAGAGCCTGCTGTTAGATCCTGTGGCTCGGAGGCAGCCCATGAAAAGGCAGGTGTCTCAGAGTAAAGTGCAGAGCAGTCTGCAGCTACTTAACTATCAAACAATAAGTGCTGAATTGCACAGCAGGTTTGAACTGCACTTTTTTCTCCTGGGTCATCCTAGGCTGTAGGCATGTGCTGAGGCTAAATGAGAATCCATAGATACCTTTAAAAGGGGGTAGGTGGGAGGACAACTCACAGCTGGAGAAGCTCTTTCTCATCCTTGATTCAAGGACTGTTCATACATTTTACAGTAGCCTGCCCACAAGACTTGGCCTTCCATCTGAAGAGTCCTACGTGGACACAAGAATTTTCAAATCTCCGGAACAGCGTTAAGGGCAATGGATAGCAGAGCTTGCAGAGCAAACCACAGAGTAATCTTCAGCATATGTATGAATGCAGTTCACATCCCTGAATGGGTTTATGATGTATAACTGTGCCATGTTTCTCCTTTCTCTGAACAAGGAATAGCTGGCGAGAGAACTTCTGATAATATTGGCAAGGTGAATTAATGAGTCCTAAACCATACTAATGAGTCTATTACAGAATGGAGTTCAAGCAGGAATGTTCAAAAATATTTTAATGTACAGGACATGTTAAGGGCCAAGTTCTGTCTTTTATGCTTTCATCTCACTGATTATTTCTTAATGGCCTACAAAATCTAACAGATCTGAACAAGCAGATACTCTTTATTGGGAAACACTGAAGACTGATTTCCTGCTTTTATTACTCTCTTTTTGAGTACACGTGCGCACAACTAAAGGCAGATTTATTTCTTCAATAAAGATTTAGCAGAGATAGGCTGGTAAATATCTCCTCTTTTCCTTGACCTTTTTCACGTGGATTAAATTTGGGTTAGAAAATCCCACCGCGGAGGCTATCATTGGTGGAGTACAGCAGTTACAGTTCACAGTGTTGTGTGTTTTTAATGATCATACAGCTGAATTTAAAGCTTTAGGCAGCTGTGTTGAATGATGACAAACTATTGCCTGGTAGTTTAATGACTTAAGAAAGAACCATACATGCAATTTATTATTTGTTTTTCCTAGATCATATTATGGTCGAAGAGCATGTTTGTTGCTATGCTGCTTTCCTAGAAGCACAACTTGTTGCTTTGACTTTTAGTTACTGTTACTCACTGAAACAACTTGCTTAGTTTTTTTCTTATGGTCCTTATTTCCATTGTTTCCAAGCTTCTCCTAAGTAACTGTTGGTTTCTCCTCACAATTTCCTTGGCACTAATTTCTCCTCACAATTTCCTTGGCATTTCTTATATCATCATATGTATTTATAATTACTTTTTTTCTTTTTATTTTTTTCTTTTTTACAAAGGAAGTGTCTTAATCAAGAGACAGTTGCCAAAATCATTATAAACTGAAAGGTTCTTTACCAGGCAATACATATACAGCAATCTTTAGTAATTCAGGAGGATGCCACATCCAAACCTATCAAGACATCACAAAGTGGACTGATTTTTTTTTCTTAGAGGCTGGTTAGATTTTTTATTATTTTTTTTTTTCCTAGAGGTTAGGACCTTAGGCTGTGGTTCCACAGTATGAGGCAACTTGTGGCAGTGACAGATATAAGAGGTTGCTGCTTCTTTCTTCTGTGCTTTCACACACTCTTTTCTTCCCCTGATGGCAAGGCATCTGCATCCCAGATCAAGGAACTGATCCACATTAAAAAATGATCTTTGTTTTGTTTTTAACTCAGATCGGCTCCTCTGTGGAGTTCATGACAAGGTCTCAGAGGTGGTGGTGCAGGGGTGGTGTTTCACAGGGCAGCCAGCTGTGTAGGACCTGCTTGGACAATGGGAGGTGAAGCTGGGGCTCCAGGATGGGATGTTTCTGAAAAAAAAATTGTTACTGTGGAACTATGGTCTGAAATTTCCCTTCTTCCCTAGGAATAGCGAATCCTTTTTCTTGTCTTTGTAGTGCCTCCTTGGCCTTGCTCAAGAGGGACCTGAGATGTGTACAACTACTATTTAATCATTCTTTTTTCAATAAGGCCACTGTGAGAGCATTCTGAATTCACTATGTAAGCATATTATTTTTCCACTGTTGTCCACTTAGGTCTTGAAAGCACACTAATTACTCCCGACTTCCTATCTCCAGTTATTGCTGAAGCAGTCATTTTTATTGACTTGCTTAAGCACAGCATGGCCAAAGGTTGGCGAAGCTGTAAAACCACTAAAAATTTTCCAACCTAAGGACATGTTTGATGAGTGATAACCTATCATCAATAGCTTTGCAAGTGGAATGGCAGACTCTGTTAATCATTATGAATAGTCTACTCTGAAGAGTTCGGATATTGTCACCTAGGAGTGGTCCAGTCCACCCCTTATTAGGGTGATGAAACTGCCCTACTTTAGAGGGATGAGGCCAAACCCTCAAGGTACAACCAGTTAGCCTGCATTGCTGGGGTGTGGGCCCTTTCCCACACCCTTGGGAGGAGATCAAACCAAAGGTGGTGCTGACTAGAAAAGCAGAAGTTGCCCCACCAAGCAGCAGTTTCCGCAGACCCAATCATAATCCCATGATCCAGGGGAGAATCCCCCACTTCTGTATGGACTGTGAATTAATCCCCCAAGCCTTGGTACCACGAGTGTTCCTGCCTGACATACCATTTCTTGGGTCACTGACTGGTGCAAACCTAAGCCAGATAAGGACAGGCACATGATCCCATTTCTGTTGAATGTATTCTGTTGTGGATATTGGCTTTGTGTGTTTATTCAGGCTTTACAGTGGCCATGAAGAGATGGGTAGTGCTTGATCTGGCATAAATTTAATCCATCAAAAATGCTTTGTTGCATCTGAGCCAGCAGAGTGAATTTTTACTGCATGAGTGCCTAATGTCCCATGGCCATGGCACTTTTGGGTCCATTTCCTCTTGCCTTAAAGGAGAATATACCACGCTGTTAAAGATCTGTGGACCACAAAATGTGGGACTAGGTGCATTTAAGGCAAGAAGTACCATGATCACTTCTCTGATAGGTGGAGGAGCTGGTTTTGGAGCTGATAGTCAAGAAGCTTCATGAAAACTGTGCTGTCAGGAAAGATAAAGAGCAAGGGATCTCTGGATTCAAAAAGGCAGCTGTGGGAAACCCTCTTATTAATGAATGAAAGCAGAAAGTGGGTGTCTTGTATTACACAGTGAAGAGAGCTCTTCCCTGCTGTTGGACAGATACATCCCAGAGTAACTCCTCCAAGGCATACTGCTTAAAACACTGTATTTAATTTGTTTTATCAGCTCAGGGGTGACGTAGCTCATTACTGTTATTTGGGTAAAGGTGTGTGTGTACAAACACAGGCAAGACCATGTCATTATCTTAGAAACTTAATATCTAAGTCTAGACAGGCATGATCTGTGTTGGAAGGTTCAAACTGGAAAGACTGCTAACAAAAAGAGTTTAATTATTGTCCCTGGAGCCTGGTTCTCACTTAGCCCTGCCTGGTATCAACAGCTAACTGCTGTCTACTATCACCTGCTCACTAAAAGTAGGTGGAAATAGAGGCCATATAAACTGAAGGCATAAAAAGGCTAGAATTTTTTTTTTTTTTTTCAGTGAAAAAAGGCAAAGACATAGCTTAAAATGCAGGCATAGGAGTGGAGAGTTCAGCATGTTACCTTTAGAGGAAAACATTATTAAACATTTACTCAGGGCCTAAAGATTCCCAGATACTTTTATCTAGCAAAGGAAGATAAAATAAAAACTAAAGTCAGGAATAACTGTAAGTAGACTAAGTATCTCACAAAATGACTCAATTTGCCTGGAAAATGTTGCAATCTCCACTTCAGGCAGGCCTGCCCCTCCCTCCTTGCAGGTGAATGCTCTTGGGAGGGATGCTTTGGCCAGCTCCTTTGCTAGGTAAGCAAGGAGCAGTGTGGCTTAGAAAATACTATTTCTAATGATCTGTTTGTAACCTTGACAAGTTCTCCACAGCAACAGAAGCTGGGTTCATTGTGACATCTTGACAGAAGTTTCCTATTAAAAGATGCTGTTTTAATTCAAAAGCACTGGGGAGGCTTTGAAGTTGACAATATTTTGGGCTGAAAAAAATTGGGGAGAATCTGAAAAATGTCTTGGAAGTAAGAGGACTTTTCTTTTTTTAAGACTGTTGCCTTGCCTCGTAGCACCTTTCATGTCAGGAAACAAGACTACAGTCTCGTTCTTTTCTATTTTGGGACTAGTGGCTGAATTCCCAGCTCTTCTCCTCTTTTTAACTCTTCATTGTTGATGCTTTTAGGAAAAAGCTCTAAACAAAACAGTAGATGAGAGAAACTGTAAATCTTCAAATATCTAAAGTATTGCTGTTGGTTTTTTGTTTGTTTGGTTTGTTGTGGTTTGGTTTTGTTTTTAAAGTTCTGTTTTAGCAAAGAGAAATTCAGAAAGAAAAGCAAAGTAATACAGTGGAAGAATCTACTATAATTACTTGCCCATTCTGTCTTAGAGAGTTGGCTTTATACTATATGGCATAAAATCTCAGATTAAAACTCAAGTGTTTTGTCTTTTTTGCTCTTCATGAGTTATCTTCATCCCTTCTCTCTGCTCCTGGATCTGAACTTCTGGATGCAGTGACAGCCAGAGACATGTCATTGCATACCATATCCTCTCACTAACATTATCAGTTTTGCCAGGGAAAGGTCTTGGGACCCCTAAGTGCCAACCCAGTGATTCATCTCTTTTCCTGGTGATGGTTCCTGATGAAACCAGTGCAGAAGATAGTATGGATAATAAATGTTTATCTTTAGAGGCAGTTTTCACAGTTATTCCGCTTCATGACTCCTTCCTTGCTTGTTCAGTATTAAGAATACAAATAAAAATGAAACCATTAAATCTTTGCAGTCAGAAAAGACAGGGAAGTAGACAGCTGTCTTCCTCACTGTCTTTAGCAAGATTTTTTTTTTTTTTTTAAATGCTTCTTATGGAATATTTGGAAGTGAATTTGCATTTGAGATCATTAGTGAAATTTGCTAATTAGTTCA
Source organism: Chloroceryle aenea (assembly GCA_013399075.1). NCBI lineage: Eukaryota > Metazoa > Chordata > Aves > Coraciiformes > Cerylidae > Chloroceryle > Chloroceryle aenea. Next base: position 547,567 of record VWZY01004269.1, read on the forward strand.
GTCACTTGCCTGCCTGCTGTCACTAGCTGTCGTTTCTGTACCACCTCTCTTCATGCTGCTCTGCTAACGAGATTACAGTAGCCCAGTAGCCTTCCCTTGTGCCTTCCCATTTGCCAGATCTTTTCAAGGATGGTCTTTTCTAGGGTTCCACCGTTGAACATGGGAGTGTAGCTGCAGTGTGCAGAGACAGGTGATGTCTATGCTTCTGAGCTAGTGCCAGGTGAGTTTGCTCTGGGCTCCCAAGCCCAGTGAGGTGGTACAAGGGCAGCTTGCTGTTGGAAGCACAGCAGGTCTTCCTCCACAGCAGTGGACTGTTTTACAACCACGCAGTGGTTCGGTCATCTGTAGCAGGTGTCCTGAGGATGGAAGCTGCTAGCAGTGATGCAGCTGTGTTAAGTGGTACATGCAACAAAATCCAGCCTGCTGTCTTTATCCTGGGGAGGACAGAAAGCAGATATTTTGGCAGCTGTCAGACACCCAGATATCTCCTCCTGCACCTGCCTGTTGGCCAGCACAGACTCAGGAACTGCTTCTGCTGCTGCCAAGGAAGAACACAAGTACTTTTCCAGGAGCCAGTCACCACTACCAAGCTATGCACATTTGCATGGCGTAGACTCATCTTACATAAATTTGCTTTGGAGGAATGTGCCAAATCACTGGAGGTGATCATACAATGTAAAAAATGCTGGGAATGGTAACAGGATTTGTCATATAAGATGCCTGGAGAAAGTGTTAAGTTTCCAGCTGGAATAGGTAAGATGAACAAAAGGATAGCAATGAGTAGAGAGGAATAGCTCAAGGTCATACATCATGTAAGTAGAAGAGCTGGGGTGAGCATCCAGCATCCTAATTATCAGGCCATTGTCCTATCACCTGATCCACAGACTCATGCTTTAGGTCCAATGGGCTTATGTCTACTCTGGATACATTTTTTCTGGAAAACATCATCTCTACTTACCTCAAACTACATCACACCACAGGGTTTGCACTTGCTGTTGCTGCTCAGCATTTATTTTTTTTTGTTAAAACTGGCAAAGGGGCAGATGATATCCCCTTTGTCAAGGCTGACTGATGGAAAAAGGCATACAGCCAACATCAAATACCAACTCTGATAGGAGGCTGACGTAAAAGAGGCTAAGGAACCATATAGGACTGCTGTCCTGTTTATATAACCTGGAATATTTTTCGTAAACGCTCAAACTGACGTGCATTGTGTTTTGGCATGTGTTTGTCAGTGTCCTTGTTTTATGGCCTTGTTGAAGACTCATTGACAGATGGCACTCAAGAGAGTGCTTTTTATAGGTGCCAGTGTCCAACTCAGATACAGTTTCTGAAAGCAAAAGGTGTTTGGGGGTGGAAAGATCTGATGCACTGCCAAAGCATTTTGTAAAAGGTGCTTTAACTTCATACTCTTCAAAAAGGGGAGGTATGTGGGAGATGAATGAGGAACATCAACTCTCATGGATGTTGAGTCACCATATGATGCTGGTAGAAGGTGAACAGCATTTATGAAATGGAAGAACAAGAAAACAGGAAACAGGAGTTTAAAGGGCATATGCCCTATGTCCACGAGAGGCAGGATCTGGGCAGTTCTAACCAGATCTAGCCTGTTATTCTGGAGGATGATTTCTTGTCACAGCTTGACCTAATTCTTACCTGGAGACTAAGTGTTTTATAAGTGAACCCAAATGTAGGCTATCTAGTGCTTCGCAACACCTTTCTCCTTTGTGGGATAGGGACCTTGGGACTAAGAGTTACCCCAGTGCAAGCTGTGCCCTAACCGATGGGGTGCTTTCCCATGTGAGGACCACAGCTGGGTGCTGGGAACAGGCTCCCTCAACAACCCCAGACTGGGGAAGTGATGATCCAGGTCCAGGATACATCCAGCATGTTCATTTGGGAACAGAAAGAGACACGTGTTTGGGGAAGAGACGATAGACAGGCTGCACACCAAGTGTAGTCAGGGCATTTGTTAGCCATAGGCACTTTGCTCCTTACACGTACTAGGGGTCTCTACATATCCCCGAAACAATGCAGGTCTATAAAGTACCTCCAGTGGAAGTCTGTGACAGACACAAATATAGAATCTGCTTATTCTTCAGCTGTGGAATCATCCTTTTTCTTCTGGAAGGTATAAATCTACCACATACTTTGTAACTTCTGCAGCAAAAGAAGGAAGGATGAAGGGCCAATAGTCTTCTCTGGAAAGCATCTCTGAATAGGATCTTGCATGCACTGAATGAGGTACAGGGTCTTTGCCAACCTGTTCTGCAGTGAAAGATTATGCTGTAGAGCTGGGGAGATAAGGACAAGGTAATGCAAGCAACTGTGCCATTTCCTAGTTCTTTTTTGGAGCCTTAGATTTTTTTATTTTTTTTTTTCTCTGACAGGTTTGTTTTATGCCTTCAGCATAAAGCATAAGCACTTCAGAGGGCTTAAAATGCAAATATAACATGTTTCACAGTATGAGACCTACTTTACTGGATTTTTAAATCACTAAAAAGTGACTTCACTAACATGGGAATGATACTGATGTCCCATATAAGCCATTTGAAGCCTTTACATTAATCAGGCATATTCCCATCCTTCCTGTGTGCCTTCACCACAGTGGAAGGGTTTGCCCACATCACATTTGCTACAGCAGAAGAATGATGAAATGCTTTCTCTGAAGGGGACCACATCCTAGTGGGCTTCAATGCTTCTGCCTTGTGCAGACAGCTTTTTTCTTTTCATTCTCACCTTTTTTCCTCAGTTCCAAAATTCAATCCTTAAGATTTCTGTCACAGGCTACCCTCCTCCTGATCTCATCTACTCCCCTGTACATTACAAAAAGGTCCCTGTTAAGCTTTTAACTTTGGTTCCCAAATATGGGGATAAAAAGGTTTCCAAATAGAGTTTACCTGCATTTTTTAACATCAGTAAACTGTGAGCAAAACTGGATTCTCTTTGGATTCATATTTACATGTAGTTGCACCATTTTGACTAGTACTTTCCTTAAAGCGAATGTCCAGATGGAAAATTTAAGCTATGGGGATGGAGATCTGGCAAAGTATTCAGAACTGGAAAAACACGATGGAATGGGAATTGTCAGACAATGCTAATTATAGGTGTGGCAAGCAGCAGTAACAACCAACATGGCAATTTGTTCTCTCTCTCTTTTTGCAATTTAATGCTCTTACACTCTGTTGCCTAATTTTAGAACAAATGCACACTAGCAATTTACAAACAGGTAATGCTTGTAACCATCTGGAACAGAAATCATCTTAAAATGGGAAGTAGAGGAAACACTTTTCCATGTGGTTGTGACGCTGTCTGTTCCTGGTCTCTCTAATGACTGGAATTTAGGGAAAGCAATCATTAGAGGGAGGAGAGGAAGGAAACTCATGGGGAGAAGGTGGGGCAGGACAAAGTGCCAGAGCATCAGAGGCAGCAGAGTCAGTAGGTGCACAGGCGAAAGTAGGACCAAAGATTTACAGTGAATAAGAAGCAGAATCTATGTGTGAATAAAGCCACTATCAGGGAGTATAAGGAAGGGAGGAAAATACAAAAGATTATTTTAAAGAAGAAAAAATGACAAGAATGGGTAAGAGAGAATGTAAGAACTATGATTTGAGACTAATAAAACTCACTAACAAGCATTCATGGTGGTCCAGTCCTGTCCAGAGAAGCTGCTGTCCCCCAAATTATGACAGGGAAGCTCAGTGGCTACCTTTGAATTATAGTAAGTATTTTCTCCGAATAAAGGGCAAGTGGAGGAAATCTATCCACAAAGTATTTGGCTGAAATCTATGCTCTTCATATAAAAAGAAGAAAGCATAATTTGCTTTTTTTTAGTCCATTAGTACCGGAATCCTGACCAGTGCTTTTACTCAGCCTATCTTACTTACCTCTACTTTCTGCATATGAAATCCATGAGGAGATTTTTCAGGGTTTTTGGTGAGAAAAATCTTCAGAGATCAAAGATGCTTTTTGTAGAAGCTCATAAATGTCTAACTATGCAAGTTTTAGGACATGGCAACAGGTAATAATTTAATATGACTTCATTGTTTTTAGTGTAGTCCCATAATCAGAGCAGTATTACCAAACTGACCATCAGGAATGATAAAGACAGTTAAGAGTTTTGTGTCAGCTTTCATTAACAGTTGTTCATTCACTTGAATGTCAACCCACTTGCAGATACCATAAAAATAGTTTGCATTACCTCTGGATGGAGTAAATAGCACCAAAAAAAATTGTGCAGATGTGTTGCGTGACAGTTACTATCAAAACACTATCATAGTTCACCACAATAGTTTGATAAAGTAACAGCGTGATTTGGGGTGATTTGAGGAGAGAGGAAAGGGAAAGGGTGGGGAAGGGAAAAGGCTAAGAAGGGTATGTATTGTAATGATAGTTACATACCTTTCAGAGGCTACATTGAATTTTGTAGTAATTTTTTGTGTGGTGAAAAATCACTAAGTCTTTCTTGAATATAAAAATCATAAAAGCTGCTCTAACTCTGTTCATGTTTGCTGCAGAACAGGAAAAGAAGTTAAGCAGGACTGTGTTGGAACCCACCTGGGGCAATGGGCACTGGTGGGCTTTGATAGTCCTTAGCTGCCTCAAAAATGATGGGGCTATGCTTATAACTAGAGAAAATGCAGTTTAGAACACAAGTTTGTACCTCTCACTTAATTTAAAAAAAGATAAATTTAATTGTAGTGCAGATCTATGCATTGTAACCCTGGTTTTGAAATATATCAAAAAGGAATGTCTTGCAAATCTGGAAAAGTTCTGAACAATGGAAATCTTGGAGAGGAACAATATACAATCAGCTTAGCTACAGTCTTGCAAGAGCCTTATGCTAGCTGGTGTGTAATTCTCCTTCTGTGAAGTTGAACTGTATTTTATACACTGCTTGCTCACAGCATTGTTTTTCAGTTCCAGGAAAATAATTCAAATCAATTTTTATCATTCTGGAAAAAAATAAAATCTGATATTTAGATTGGCTGAGCAAATGGAGATATTTTTGAACTGGCTTCAGTAAGTTTCTGTGAGATAACAGTTGGTTTTCAACAGATAAAGCTGAATAATTAGTCATGACTGAAATATGCTGAAACCTGTTGTTTAATTAACATTCTCCCACAGTTGGGAGTATCATAAGACAGTAAATAGTTCTGAGTCTTCCTGAATAAATAATGGCTGAATACCTGTAAAATCCATTATGTAATAATAGAAATGCTGCTAGCATTGAATTAGAAAATTTGGAGAGCTGCCTTTGCCAGTCCTTTCTGGATTTTCTCAGGAACTATTTATCTCAGGCGTTTCAGGCATCTCCAGATATAAACTTTACTGATGATTTTGCTCCCACAGTATGTTGTAGCTTTCATCTCAGTGGATACACCGAAATGAATTAAGTGCCATTTTGAAGAGATGGGCCTTCTGATCCTAAAATATTTGATTTTTTGCAGAGGTTTGGACAGATTGCCTACTAGGTTTAGGGAGTTCTGACCTTTTGTCCCACTTCAGACTCTTATATAAGGAGCTTGCATTGCTTCCTTAACAGCTTAAGATGCATCATGTGAGGCATTTCTCTGAAAGCAATGTGGAGCGTGCTCCTGGTTTAACAAAGAACAAAGGTTCTTGGTGGCACACTTACCACTTCATCTTTCATGTATTGAAATAAGGACAGTATCTTTGGTTGTGATCTAACCAGTTTTATGAATTAGCTAGAGTGGCATGTCCTAAACCCTTAAGAAAACTTAATTTAGCCTTGTGCAGTTCTGAATAGTATGTTGTTGTGATAAGTCTAGGTGATTTCCAAAGTCTACAGAGGTCTGTGTTCCTCATGGTTCCTCCTGGTGCAGTCTTGTTGCTGTTCCAGACACTGTAAAGCTGTTGTCTCAGAGCCACTCTTACTCCACTGTTTCTGATAGTTGCTCAGGCAGGTGTAGAAGTTGTGGTTTCTGTGATCTCATTTCAGGTAACTGGATTTGTGAGTTTGGTCTCTGTTTTGGTCTCTTTTTTTTATTTTTTTTTTAAATTTTTAAGCTTTAGAATTATTTAGTTGCTTGCAAATAAATAAAAAAAAAAAACCTAAACAAACTCATTCTGGTTTAGATACTGAAAAATTAAACATCCAAATCTAAACTGGCCTTTCTGGGTGTTCTTTGCAGTCAAAAGAGTCTCTAGTTTGACCTTCAGGGAGCAATGCATCTGACAGTAGTCACAAGCCAGGTCGAGAAGCCTAGTCATGAAGAGGTACTGGTCATATTCACTGACTACACATAGTCAGGAATGACCACCTTAGACTTTGGCATCTGAATTTTAAGTCCGTGGATTAGAAAAGATGAATGATGTTCTTCCTGTCACAAATACGTTTGTTGTTTGTTTTGTTATGCTTTTATGGTGATGCAGATATCTTGATGCATCTTCTATTTGTTATTTTTCAGTGAGAAAAAATATAGATTGCTTGGAAGTTCCAAGTCTTGGTTAAAATTAATATATGTGTCGCAACTGTGTATCGGTATAACTGGAGCATTCCATCATTCTCTTCAGACTAATCAAAACATGGAAAAACATTCAACTGGGATGAAAAGAGATCGTATTTCAGAAAGTTATGTGCTAAGAAAATACTAAGTTATGGTGGATAAAGTATCTCAGAAATGTGACTAAAATGAGGTATTTGGTTTCTGGAGCAGGCAATGGAACAGAGTACAGTATGACAAACAGCAGAAGTTTATCTATTTGCTGCTGGGAATATAGAATTTTTCTTCTTTAGTCAGCTGTTTCTTAACTGGCTTAACTCTTTAAACTTCTGCAACTTCTGCCTGTGTTTTGAGCGGTGCTTAACTTTGAATGGCATAGGATTGGAGAGATGAAATACCTGTAGGTCTCTGAGACAAACATCTAGCTCATATGCTGGTCATTGCAGCCTTTGTGGAGTAGTCTGGAGTTGGCAGAGTGAAGAGATAAAAGCCTATACCAGAGTCCTTATCACACTGCAGACAATTTGCTTTTTTGTTTAGTAACCAAAGACCATCAGTTCCTCTTTCCTCCAGGTCCCTGACAAGTGAAATAAAAATCAGTGGATATCTGGAGTCCCACTGGCCTTCAGAAAGTTGGAGGTGCGAAAGGGCTGTTTATTCTTTGGTCAGTTTATGCTTTTGTGGAGATTATTCACTGGGCTGGGACAATGAAGAGTTAGCAGGGAATCTGCCCAAGAAGAGAGGCAGGATCTGGACCTACCTAAGGCAAAGTTCAGACATGGTAATACTAGGGAAAGAATGGGAATGAGAAGCTTCTGTTAGAGGAGGAGGAATAAAGGAATCTTGGCAGAAAAAAAACCAAAACAAAAACAGAACAACAGCAGGAAAACACCAGGAGGACTTCACATAGGAACACAGGGTACCTCTTCACAAAATAAGGAGCCCTTTCACAGACAGGGAAGAAAGGAGACAGACCTTCCTTCAGAGGAATTCCTCAACTTAGAGGTAGTTAACATTACTTGATCATTCTTTGTGGGGAAAAAGAAGGACTTAAAACTTTGGGAGTGCTACAGAAGTGCATGCTGAAAAAATGGGTATTTATAGGCTGTGACCAGAGGTGTGGTGATGAGTCAGGTAGCCATACCTGGTAGCCAGGTACCTTGAGTACAGTCACAGCAATGCAGTGATAGTAGGGCCTTCACTGCAGGCTGGCAGGGCCAGCCGACTCCACAAACACGAGCTGGGCTGTAGCGGTACCTTAGGGAATATCTGCCATGAGACGTTCACCATCACAGGAGGAGTGACCCTGACCACATCCTATCACTGCAGTGGAGACATAAGTAAATTCCATGGGGACAAGCCCAGATGTAACCTCCAGCTCAGCTATAACAGGTAAACAGTGGACTCTAGCTATTTGCTTACTATTATTTAACTACATCACCCTTTCCTCTGAGCTAGGAAGGAAAGCTGTCTACAATCCTGTCTTTACAGATTTTGATAAAGTGGTAAAAGGCACTGTGATAAGGTGAAGTACTTGCATAAAAGACTGAATGATCCCTACAGAAACTGTAGTAACGTAGAAAAAGTAAGGAAAAGGAGCTGGATCAAAGGAGTTGTCACAGTGAATGATTATGTTTTGGTTTTTTTTCTCTTAATTTTTCATTACGTGCAGGAGACAATTTAATGTGCAAGCTGTGTCTATTGACTGAGTTACTGTAGGTCATATAAATTCTTTCTTTCAAATAATAAGTTATTCAAGATTAGAATTTGGAAAGTCCTGGGTATGGTATTTGCCTCCAGTGGCAGAGGCCAGCTACAGGCACTAAAATACCACAGAATTTTTTTGCACTGGTCTTTTTTTTCTGAGCAGTGTACTTCTAACCAGCCCAAATCCCAGGGGGATGCAGATACACTTAAATGGAAATGCTTATACTGACCTATCTTATTCTGGCCTGAGAAGAAGAATAAACTTTCCCTGTATAAAGCTCTATGATGCTGTACTAGGGGTCCATCTTCTCAAATTTAGGCACATATAAATTAGTCAAGTGTCCCAGGCTTCCATTTAGCCAATGGGAGAAATAGCACCTTCAGTATACCTATATAAAATAACTAAGAGAAGTCAGAGAAATCACCCTGAAGGTGTCAGTCGCTCTCCATCGACTGTACAGGGTGTTTAACACAAATGAAATTTAGACTTATAACTTTCAAATATGTACATTAGAATGAGATAAGTCTGACCATATGTATCCACACTGGAACTTGAATCGTTGTGGCCATACCAGTGCAAAATCATGAATTCAACCAGCGGACTTGTATGGGTATGACACTCCACCTCCTAATGTGTATCAAAGCTTACACTGAAGGCACATGACTGAGCTTTTGCATGCTGTAGGTAGGGACTTTGCTACCCTGTAGGAACAGCACACTGAATAGTTATGTATGTGGTTTGCTAACTGTGTGGTAGAAATATTACTGTGATAAGTATCTGCTCTCTTTTTGTGCACATCCAAAATACAACAGCTGATAACATTTTGAGCTAGTGGTATAGCATTAGAAGCCGTTGAGATAATATTGCTGATAGGCTTGCCTATAAAAGCAACAGTGTCGTTCATCCCAGTGCAAGTATAGTTGATTCTTGACTTGAGTGAAAATGTTTCTGATTTTTATGGAATTCAGAATAGTGAATTTAGACCAAAAAAAAAAGGGTCTTTCCAAAAGAACCTCTCTCTACCTCGGCTACCCCAAATAGTGAAGAGGTGGTTTACAAGAACAGTGTTCATCATGGATTAATTTTCTTTGGGAAAAGCCTGGGGTTTATTTGGGGAGGTATGTCCATTCCTTGTGTTTGGGAAGGGCTTTCTTATAGAAAACAGTTTGTAGTGCACTCAGGCTTTGAAGGTGGCCTTCCCTTGGTGGAAGAAGAGCAGTGTGGATCTCATGGACTTTGTCCACAGTGGAGGCCCTACAGAGGGCATTGGAGGGCTGTGTGTTGAGTCAGCCTTCACCTGTAGTAAAAGGTCCTTCCTGGGAGGAAGAGACTTTCACACTGCGTGGAGAATGTGCTGTGCCATTCTGAGTGGTACTCTGGACTGATACCCCAGAATGCCTGTACTTCATCAAAGATGATCTAAGTGGATGGGCCCTTCATCTTTAATGGTAATAATTAGGAATACTGTTTGAGATACATATCTAAATATATTTCTTTATTGGTAATCTAAAATTTTTAAATGAGCTCTACAGCTTGCTGACAACTGAAGTGCAGTTTTAACACTGAAGTGAATAACATTATCCCCAAATTGGCAGCATTAACATCATCTACCTGTAGATCAATCCTTTACATCCTCCTACTCTTAGTCCAGTTTATAAATGGTTACTTGCATGACTCAAGATGAACATTATTTGTGTCTGCAATCACTTATTAAGATCTCAGCACATGGCTGCGTTACAAGGGCTTGAAAAGATACCCATGGGCTAGTGAAGTTCAAAAGAACTTTCCTAACTGTTGTTACTTGTTCAAAATTAGCCCTCCTCGGTTGTAAAGTGATGTGAATCTTATTGTTTAATTTCTTTTAATGTTTCTTAAAAGATCTGAATGTAGGCACTTACTGGACCACTTTGTGATGCCCTCCCACTTTGCCTGCCTCTTCTTATAGAAAATAGAGTTTATGGAGGAAAAAGGATGAAAAAGCAATCCCTACACTTTTCTTTCCTTGTGAGCTAGATGCCAACAAGTGGCCCTGAGTCTTGATATACCCCAGGTCAAGACAAGACATGGCAAGTAGGCATAAACCTGAGATTTGTAAAACACTACTTGTTCCCACAGTATAGACACAGCTTGAGAGAATTATCCGAGCAGATTGCTGAGGGCCAAAAGTAGCATTTGTATCTGGACTGAATAGAAGCAATCAAAGGCTGAGGAAATAAAAATTATTTTGTGTTGAGTGTATTTTAATAGCAGAAACTCCTTCAGTTTCTCTAATGGGATCAAACTGTCCTGAAGTGTTTCATGTCTTCTGTTACATCACATGAGGAAAAAAGATGAAAAGAAGAGAAGGATGTTCTGCTCAACTCTGCTCACTGGGTTTATGTTGAGCTCAGTAGGATCTGATGCAGAACTATTTTAAGCACATAGACTGTGAAATAGAGTGGAAGCTGTGCTTTTAAGCTCTCGGCAAAAGGCTGGGCTTATTTTTACCTTTTTCCAAGGTGTTGTGCAAATACACAAATCTACCGACAATTATCATGGTTAGGTTTTTAACAAATACTTAGTTCTTCCTTGTCAAGAACAAAAAAGACTTAAATATGTTTATGGATCAGGCTGCTAGTGACCTTCACTTTCCACAGTGTTTAATATGCATCTTCAATGTTTTGAATTTTTGCTTAGCAGGCTGAGAGCTGCACCATAACTTTTAAAAATAGTCCTCATAGCTTAGATGTTAACTGGAGTTTCTGATGGGGAGGTTGAGATTTAAATGCTGCTGATACAGCTTTACATGTAGCAGAGTAAGAAGTGGGACAATGTGAAATATGTTCTGGTGTTGCATCAAAATGAAAATATGAAGTGCTGCAAACATAGACTTGTGTGGGGCACCACCAAAGTGTGTTGTATAGTATCCATCGAGTGAGATTGTTACCTTGCAAGGCAGAAGACAATTGAATAAACCCACATCAAGCCACATTAAGTATTTCCTGTTAGGAAACACTTGATATTGTTTTTCATAGCCACACTTTATGAAGCACATGTTATGATAATTGTCAAGCGCTGTGATACTTCTTATTTGGTAAATCTTGTGCATGTGGATGAGATATTGTTTTTCCAAGGATTTGTTTATATGAATTGCAGCCAGTGCTTCTACCTAGAAAAATATGTCAATGCAATGCAATGTTATGTAAGTTTTGTTTCAGTTCTTATATGCTACACATCACAGGGTTGAATTTCTTCCAGAAGTGCATTAAGTGACATCATTATCATCTTCTACATATAGTTTTCTCTCTCTTTTTCTTTCCAAAGGTGACTTTCGTGCTCTTTTTATTTTCTGTGTTTTTTACAATTGTTATTACATTATCTGTACATGGTTCTGTATGTATTTATGTGACTCACATTCAGAGTAGAAGATAGTGAGCTTTGTGCTGGGGATAATTCTGGTGGGAACTCATCCAGAAGTCTGAGACTGGCCTCAGAAGACTCTGTTTTCTGCAGACTTTTTCTTTGGAGATGAATAATCCCACTGAAGCTGCTGTCTATTTCTCCTCATCCCATCTCTCTCTGTAGGTGACATTTCATGTAAGCATCCAGGGTCTCAAACTTCTGAATCCCTTAGCAATAAGGACGTAACACTTTAAGTAACACCACAGATTAAATACAGGTCTTAGGCCTGCACCCATTCAGGAGTGGCTCTCAGATCAGCAGGATCTTGTCCTTACACATTTGCGGTGCTGATTTTCTATAACATAGCAGTGAGGGGGACAGCAGGAGCCACTTCCAGGAGGAACCCACACATTGGAAACAGTGTGGCTGTGGGATGTTCCTCCCCTTCTTCCTTCCATTCATTTCAGCTTTTTCGGGTTGAAGTCTAACACTTGGCCATCAGCTTCAGGTGTTAAAGCTGAAGCAGAGGCTGATATTGGAGCCCCTATTACAAGAAGGACATGGGTGTGCTGGAACNCACTTAAGTAGAGTAGTGCAAGTCCTTTTGACCACATATTACTGCTGGGTAGTTTTTTGTCTTTGGGATTTTTCCCCAGCTGGATATTGCTTTTGAAGTGAAATGTTCTGCATGTCTCTTAGGTGCTGAGCTGTCTGGAAAACATTTTGATCAAATTCCAACACAGTTTTTCCAAGTGTGTTTCTTTTGCCTTTTGCTAGCTACTTCCTGATGCTGTTTATCCAAAACAGCACCTGCTGTCAAGGGCAATGCTGGACATTTGAAACGTCTCCATGTCCAATAAGCAGCTGACCTATTAGGCTTAATTTCTGCAATTGAATTACTGAGTGTATGTAATTTAAAGCCTGCTCTTCTTTTCTGCCCTCCTATCACCACGAGCCATTTTATTTCATCTGCAAGAAGTGATAGAATTAGGTTGCCAGGAACCTGAAAGGTTTGCTTTCTCTATATGAAATTTAACATAATATATATATAGCTTATGCAAGACAAAGGACAGTTTTACTGGTTTTCTTCTATGTCAAAGAACCCTGGAATCTGTTCTCTTCATGAATAGCAACATTAACTATTAATTTTGGTTTATTTGGAGAAAATGAAGAAAAAAAGGGGAATGAAGACTAAGCTTGGGAATTGTGCAATAGGAAGATAGAATTCGCTAATAAATGTAAAATACTAAGGGAATCTGAATTTGGGACTGATACACAGGAAAACACACAAGATTTACAAATGAGGTGGATGTCCAAGAAGTCTGAATCAAAGTGAAGCAATATACGTTTGCATTATAGTGGTCTGTACTATATTTGTTGAAAGTATGATGAAGTATAAATGGACTCAAACATCATAACAATTCCTAAAATAATAATTATTTCTTTTTTTCTTTTGTTCAAGAGATCCCCAAGTACCATGGAATAATGGAAGATTGTCAGTAGTGGATTTGAACATGAGCTGCCAGCAAGCTGGATGAATGGTGTGACTGTCACATCCACTGAAAGTTCTGGAGCTTTCCTGACAAGTATTTAATTTTTCTGCCAGTACAGACTGATTTTATTTTCATTATTTTTGAGACCATAGAAATTTTACAGCCTCCAAGCTGTATCAGCAACTGAAAGGATCTGTGAGGACTAAGGTAACTATTTGTTCCAAACAACCTACATAGACCAATGACCAATGCACTGCATGGACTGCTTACCATCTGTAAGCACCGAGATGTTTTCAGTACATATATCCCAATCACTGTAAGGTTAATAGTTTGACCCTGAAAAGAATCCTGATACGGACTTAAAAATCACAAGACTTTGTAAACTTAAGGGACAGAATTTTTAAATTGTATTTTATAAGTGATATTGTTACTATCTTCTTATCATATATACTCATCTTTATAGACCCATTTTCCCCCTTTCATTCTTCTCTCCACCTTCCTATCTGTTAACCAAATTCGTGAAACGGCTTTTTGCAGAATTCTCTTAGAACAGAGTGTTGGGTGTTAGAATATTTCTGAACAACTCATAATGGAGAGATTAAGTCTGAATTCAGTGAGGCTGTTTCAAGAAGGTTTTTACTTTATTTAAACAACTTCAAGACCTGCTTACCTGGGTCCTCTGCAACAAAACACATGATTTTTAATATTTTCTGGAGTTACCACTAGATATTACATCTGGTGTCAAAGTCTGTGACACTTACTTAGGTGTGTGGACATCTCTGAATCTTAAATAAACACTTAACAAAAATATATATGACATACTTGGCAGTGGAAAGATGCCACAGTTAGATGACAGAGCTATCCTATGAAAAGGAGCTCACCATGTATCCCCAAGGAACACATCTTATTAAAATAAAATGCAAGGAAAACAAGAACATATCAAGAATAGTAGTCTGTGTATTTCAGAGGCAACAAGATATGCCAAGAAAAACACTGTAGTCCTGCTTCCAGCTTAAAACAACATTTGAGAAGTATTATAAAAAGCTTGCTACTCAGTTTCACTTCAGTGGCAGTGTTGGTTTTCAGGCTTACAGGACCTATTAAAAAAAAAATAATCTAGACACAATATAGAAAATATAGAATTAAGAAAAAGCATTCCTAATATTGGAAACCATTTATTATCCAGTCTAAAAAGACATAAAAAATAGGATAACCTGGAAGAGAGAGAAAGAAGAATGTGCTAGAAAATAGCTTAAAACCCCAGAAAAATCTACACTGGATGCATTTATATGCAATAACAGATAATGTATTTATCAAACTGATATTGGTTGAAAAAAAATTTAGTCTTTATTACAATAACAATACCTGAATGGAAAGCTGGTGATGAAAACCTTAGTTTTAGTCACCTGACATAAGGCATATCAGCCTTAGCTGTACTGGAATATACATTGTCTCTTTAACAATGTTGCACAGCAGCTACTCTGGCAACATGCTATATAAAATCCATTCTGCTGAATATTATTCCTTGGAGCAATTATTAGCAGAATAGGAATGGCACAGAGTTGGTAAAAACAAATCAAATTAATTGTTTTTTTTCAGACCACATTGGTATAGATAATCAATGAAAAATGCATGAATGGTGAGGGAATGGACATGAAGAGTAAAAGGGAGAGGAATAATGCTGTTTGGCTTTTGGTGACATCTGGCAAACGGTGACATCCAGAGAATGGAACCGGTTTGGACAGGAGTGAACTACAAACCAACCAGACTGAGTGGTGCTCAGAAGGGAATATAAAGGCTTGTGTTTCCAATCACTCCTGTGTTGCCATCTGTCCCTGCTCTAAAGAGCATAGCAACCCTTAGTGCCTCTACATGGTTGCCTGCTTAGGCCATTACCTGAGCATCTGTTTTGTTGTGCTGGATTTTGGTATTCTCACCACCAAGCGGGAGTACGGAACTCTCAAACGTGAATCTGTGTGAGGTAGCTCATCTGTAAAGCAGAACGGATGCTGCATTGTTATTGTTGCTCCTGTGAGGTGTGCTGTCCACCTTGGCCCACTTGACTTCTCCAGTTTTCTTCTCTTTCTCCTATGGCTGCATTTATCTTGAGGCAGCACATTTTATTTCTTTTGCTGTCACTGTGTGATAGCTCGAGATACAAAGCTGGCCATTATTCTATGCAGTTGGTTCCGTATAGTTCCAAATATTAGAGGAACATGCTTCTGGGTTTTAGATAGAGACATTTATGATGGACTGGGAGACATGGTTTAGACATGTTTGTTCAGCCCCAGTGGAGCAGCCAACTTAGAATAAAACTAGCTCCACCAGGATTTTTTGATGTGCTGGATAAAACAACCAACCAAAGCTTTGGAAGTGAACAGAAAAGGGAATTTTTGTAACAAGTTCTATGACCATACTAAAACTTTCTGAAAAATAGCAAGTTAAACACATTTCTGGAAAATATTTAGCCCCAAAAAAACCAAACACCCCCCCAAAAAACAAACAAACAAACAAACAAACACCCAAAAACAAAAAACCAAAGACATCACTTTTTGTCTTCCTTTCTCTGTAAAGTATCTGGAGTTTCTTAAGCTGCCTGATGGAAGGCAGTGAAAGCCTAAGTTCCTGTAGGCTGCTGCTTCAGGGAAAAATGTAACTACCCTTTAAAGACTTATTTCATCCTGCCTCTCAAATTACTAGGCTCTTTTCTGCACTGTGTTTGTAAGTTGTTTTGCTCTTCAGAAAATGGTAAAAAAAGAACACCCCCAAAGAAATACAGCAGAGTTAATTTCAAAACCTTTTATTTGGGAAATAATATGTGAATAATATAACAACTGTGCAGTATCAGGTAGGAGAGGAAAGGCACACTTCCCCAGCACTAGATATGTTGGACAGGCATTTATAATGTCTTAGCCAGCCCAGCTGTTGAATCCTGTGATCTCAGTCACCACATCAGCCACTCAGGCTCCCTCAGCTTCCTCTGGAGGTAGCAGAGAGTGAGGCCCTTGGACAAGGCAACTGTAAACACCTGAGAGTTCTGATTAGCCCGTGAAGGATCCTCTCCCTCTCTGCTGGGTATCATGAGAATTGCTTCCTTGGGAGGTGCCCAAACTCAGGTGATGCTGCTTATCCTCTCTATATACATTTTTAAACAACTAATAAATTGCCTCAAGTCTTCCGTGAAATATCATGGACACTTATTTCTGTTAGCTTCATTTCCCAGGAGTATATTTTTATTTCTTTCATTCTTCTAAATTGTCCTTCTCCAGTTTTCATGTCCCGTTCCCTGTACCATTATGTGATGATCATCAGTGCAGCACTTCATGATTTGGCATTATCACATGCGAATCAAAACTGATGTATAGTGGGAGATAGTGCTTACTAAATTCACACATCAAGGTGAGCAGTTATTAACATGCAAGACAGCTTTATTGTTATGAACATTTATTTATTGCCCTTCTAGTGTACGTGGAACTTTGCAGCACATATTGCTAGGTGTACTTTCTGTACTTTCTGCCCTTTGAATGCTGATATTTTGGAATTCTCTTGGGAATGAAGGGCTGGTTGATGTACTCTTGAAACTTGAAATACAATATTCTTATTTTTCTTTTTTAAATGAGAAAACAAAATGTAATCACCATTGTTCCAGATGTTCAGAAAAAAATGTGTATAGCAGACATGAAGAGTTGCATTCCCTTCCTCTGTTAATCTCATTGGGTAGGAGTATTTACAGGGTTTATGATCTGACTGCTTTCTTAACATGGTATACCTTAATTCACCACCACACTTGGAGATAAATACTGCAGGGAAGGTACCATGAAAGTTAAAGTGTACATTTTTCTTCAAGGTGGTACAGTTTTCTTTTTAATAAATCTGGTTCACAGCTTCCAACAGCTTTAGCCAGCCATCGATAACGTAATTTCTGTCAGTCCACAGGGGCCTGGTAGCAGAGCAATTGGGACTCCTGGTTGCAGAGCCAGTCATGAGCACGAGCTGTGCTCCATGTGAGTGCTGACAGTGGTTCCTGGGCGATTATGCTTTAAATGAAGTCTTAATCACTCAGGATGGCAAGTGAAAGGTGGGCAGGGGTGATGCCAGGGATGCTCATGCCCATCCTTGCTGTTTTCTGCAGAAGTGGGCATACTTTTAACTATATTTACCCAGGTCTTATCCCAACACTCAGGAGGATGGTAGGTGTCTTGCAGATGCCTATCACTGCCCTCTTATGGACGGAGTCAGAGGTGATCAGGAATACAATCGCAGTCCCTCACAGCAAGGTGCACAGTGTGCTTCAGATTTAGGAAGCCTCTGTGCATCAAATGGTGGCAGCCTTAGCTTTCACGCAATCAAACGCAAAATGCTCTGCCATTCTGAAAAGGAGACAAGCATACCAAAGCACACAAATGCCACACATTTATTATTACACAATGGTTACATTTTAGTGGAATACTAGTCCAAAGCTAACAACAATTCTCAGTGTAACCCAGGATATCTATTGGGCCCCACTGTATACAAGGGCATCCACTCAACAAATAATGTCTTTACTATGTTCTGCTGCACAGACCAGAAGCTTTGTCTTGCTGAACGTGGCCACCTGGTACCCTATTATTCAAATGCACAGGCTGTCCTTGAAGCATGTTATGAAAGCAAAATAGATTCAGAAAATGGTAATATTTGCAAGCAAACTGAATAACAGTATCAAGGTGGGGTAGCTCTGTACGGTCCAGTGAAGCCAAGACTTGATAAGATCTATGTTGAGGGAGAGCGAGAATGTATTCTTCTTAGCTGGCAGTAAACTTCCCACCCTATATTTTTGGCTGCCACAGTTTCATTCTCATTTATTAAAAAAAAAATAAATATAGAGCTCCAGCTCCATTATAATGATTGTGATATTTTTGTCAATCTCTTGGAGTCTCTTGGAGCTGTGGTGTCCATGCTGGACCAGGCCTTGATCACCCCTCCTTGTGATAACCAGCTGCTGCTTTTCTCTCTACCTGTGCACTGCTACATAAAGTACACCTTGGTCAAGGGCACATCCTGCTGCTTTCCCCTGCTCCATTCCATCCTCTGCAGGCTGCAGAGTTCTGTCTGTCCTCTCCACTGTCTCTAGGACTCATCTAACTGTACAGTGATCTGACTCAACTTGGCAGCACAGAAACAAAGTATAGCTTTTTGCTGCTTAGTAAGCCGAATTGGCTTTATCATACAGAGAAACCATCAGAAGTCACACAAGAGAGAAACTGAGGCTTTGCGGTTGGGAATGGAGGTGCAGGCAGCGAAAAGAGAGAAGGAAAGTGGAGGAGCAGAACCATTGCATCCTAAGGCAACCAGGTGTTAAATCTTCTCTACACATCTGGGTATACTTGTAGCATCTCAGCGCCTCTCTCTCCCTCACCAGGCTTCCTTACACCATACCCATGGAGTAACAGTGGTCTGCTATTGCCATTTTACAGGAGAAGCACAGAGACAATCAGTGGGTCTCCTGGTGCTACACAGATTAGCTGGAGCGCAGCAAGGAATTGGAGTCAGGCGTCACAAACCAGAGGTGAGTGTCTGCACTGGTGGCCATTAATCCTTACCAGAAGATGAAACTAATTTTTCTTCCTCCCTCTTTATTCCTGCTCTTATATAGTAACTGTACATCTGCTTATGAGCATACAGGGGTATTTTAATACTGCAGTGCAAAGGCAGGGTCAGTATCCTCCATCTGGCCTTTTTATCCATGAATTATTGCAAATCATCTTCTAGCTGAGGAGTAAAATGGAAGTTGCCTTCTATGTGTTGCTGCCCTGCTGTAGTCTGACCAGTTAGCTGCCAGAATCTTCTAAATTCTAAGCTAAATGTGCTAGCGCTTGGATTACAAAGTGCAAAACCTTGTTCAACATATTCATAATTGGAGTTTTTATTAAAGTTTTCTTTGTAGTCAGGATTAGTAACATGAAATATATAATACTTTTTGAAAGCCTCAAGCTAACATGCACCAAAGATTAGCTTGTTTCTATGTAATAATCATGTGACACTTCAAAGTCACTCTGCAGACTGTACATGAAACTCAGCTTTCATCTAAATATGAGGAAAAACTTCTTTACTGTGAGGATGATGAAGCTCTGGAATAGGCTGCCCAGGGAGGTTGTGGAGTCTCCTTTTCTAGAGACTTTCAAAACTCACCTGGATGAAATCCTATGTCATGTGCTCTAGGAAAACCTGCTTTGGAGGGGATGGACTAGATGATCTCTAAATGATCTGTCTTCCAGCTCCAATGATTCTGTGATACTGTGACCTGTTTAAAAGCAGCATCATCAGCTTTCAGTCTGGTCTTTCACTTTGCACGCATTTAGAGTAAGTCAGAAATATTTTACTTGCAGGTCTTGCTGAGTTCCCTTTAATTACCTATTTGTAAAATCTTTTAGTAGCATGGTACAAAGGCAGAAAACAGCTCATATAGCATCTTGAAAATAAAGTTTGTGACTGGAGCTGGATGATGCTATATTAATTGTATTTCATATTAGTCCCAGATATTTTTTTTAATGGGCTGCATTTTTCCCAGTGAATGTAACCTCTTCTGCTTGAGGAGTTTGTGCAGACGGACTGTGCTGTCCTTGCTCGTATTCTGTATGTTTGCAGTATGGAATACTTGGTATCCACAATACAAGCTGTGCTATTTAGCGGTGATTAAGTCATTTGTTATTATTTCCATTGCCTAATTGGGGGAGAAGAATTTATAATTATCAGGGTGAGTTTGTCTTTCTGAATAAGGCAGTAATTTGCAGGGTGGGACTTAGCAGAGAAGTAGAATTAGGACATTCTCCCTTTTCTTGTCCATAGAATCAGTCCTAGAAAATTAAGTTACTCTTAATACTTTAGGAAGGCAACATATTAATTGTACATACTGTTTACTATTTTAAAAAGGAATTGCTATTAACTGTGAGAAGTATTGTCAGTACAAAGTTTAGTTTATGTGAGTCTGTATACACGTTTATTGTGTCTGTTATGTACTTATCTTTGAGCTGTGGGCTGTGGCTTTCCTTAGTCACCCTTCAGTTTGAACTTGTAATCAGTGATACAGCTGTAGGCAGAGGCTAAAGGTTTGGTACAGGGTTCTAGCTAAAGACACTCCTTTCTGATAAGGCAAGGAATATAGAATTCCATTCTATACTGCTTATGTGGTACATGTGCTGAAATGAATTAGGAATTTTGGCAGTTAGGAGCCAGGAGCTTTTTCATATGTCCCCATTTGGTAGTACTGGAAGTCTAGACTTGATTATCTTGGAGGTCTATTCCAGCCTCAGAAATTTTGTGATTCTGTGATTCTTTATAGGGGTATAGCTAATGTTAAAGTCAGTAAAACAGTGAGAGTCAGGACTAGTTGATTCAGCTTCTGCTGAATCTGTATGGGAATATTGTACTCTGAAATCTGGACAGAGCAGTGTCAATCATGTTGTTTTAAAAATAAGCTCAAGTTTCAACATTGGATTGGTTTTAGCAAGCATAGTCTCTGGCAACTCAAATTTTAGTTTAATCTATATTTGGTTTTCAAGTTGTGTTTTGAACTCTGTAGAAATGAGACGGTAGAAATGAGAGGCTGAGATTGGACTCAAAAGTGACAGGGCAGTACACTTAGGCTCTCACTGATTGGTGATGAGCATGAGGGTTTGAGTAGTGCACAGAGGGTAGTCTTAACCTCTGACGTCGGGATGAATAGTCTTTGGGGGGTGCTTGTTACTCTTCATGGACTACACAGAGAGACTAGTGTGATCTGGCTTCCAGCTCAGATGTCTGCATTAAATACCTACTGCTACATGGGATGAATCAGGTCTTTTCTGAATGTTGGTAGTAGCACTAATGAGGATCATTTACCTGAATTTTCATCACATCAGTATCAATCTAGTACTACTCTGGAATTTACTCAGGTTATTTTGCTCAGTGGTTGGTCTCCTTGTCGGTTATTTTGAGTAACATTTTGAATCCTTTTGACAAATATGGAAAAACTGTGAGAATGGGAAAGCTGGAGCCAAGGTAGGTGAGTTCATTCCAGCTTTGTTCAGGCTTGATCTAATTCTGAAAAATTGCCTTTCCACAAGATGTTGGGTGGAGACACCACAGGTTCTGTAGCTCAGCTAGTCTATTTCAGTTGGAACATTTTATTTCTTTTATACTCTGTTTAGGCCAATTTTATGCTTGCTTGTCCTTTGTAATAGATGTACAGATTCATCCAGTTCCTATACATTTGGTAGAGTTTTCCCAGTAAGTTCAGTGGGTATGAAAATAGTCAATAAGCAATAACTGTCATGCCTTCTATCTGCAAACATTCTGAAGTCAGATACCTTCTGCTTATACAGAAGAGGAAATTGTAGTTGTGAAGAAGCTTGAACAGGAATTGAATCTTGCTTCTCTGAGGGTTGGGCTTGGCATAGAATTCATTAATCTTCAGCTCTGGCTCAGTCAGGCATTTTCCTTGCTTTTTCCTCCTCCTTTCTCATCCTCCTCTTGGCTGCTTGTCCTCATCTGGCTTTCCCTCCAACATGCTAGCATAGTTGTGAGGAGGACTGCAGAATAAGTTAGACTGGTAAACTGTTTCAGCTGAAAAAAAAAGATTATTATATTGGAAGTACAGATCACATTTCAGCTGAATCACTTCCTTAGGAGACTACATAAATGTTTATGCTGGGAGGGCACTGTGAGAACCAGGACTGGAGGTGAAGTAGGAATGGCCTCAGCTGGCAAAAGCATCAATCCCAGGAAAGTGTTCTGTGAGCAAGGCCAAAGATGATCAAATGACCTGTTACAGTGCTGGCGATGGACCTGCTCTGGGCAGGGGATTGGACTAGGTGAGCTCTAGAGATCCTTTCCAACCTCAATTATTCTGTGGTTCTATGATTCAAATTTAAATCCTCTTTAGGGGATCTGTTGACTCTGTCATGCTGTTGCACGCATTTTTTTCAAAAGCATGAAGGCAAGCTAAGATCAATGCTGTCCCACAGAGGTAGAGGCCCTGTGACCATCTGGTATGCTCGGCATAGTAGAAGCCAGGCCCACCCAATTTTGATATAATAAGAAGAATGCTATTGCAATTTTTCTTTATTCTTTTCTGCTTTGTCCTAAATGAGAATTGCAAATGTGTCACAGCGTAAATGCTGTTGTGTCTTGATTTGTTACAGCTTAATTGTAAATGATGTGAAAGCTAAAAGGATGATGTCTAGGTAGAAATACTAGACAACCTTCTACCTGCACCACTGTCACACTCTCTGTGATACACATGCTACTACTGAGCCTGTTCTTCCATAGGCAGTGATAAAGCAGGCAGTGCCTTCTGTGGTGCAGGACTACATACACCTGAAAGCCATCTATCATCTCTTAGGAACAGGGCCACCGACTGTTGGTAGTAGATTGCATAGCTATGTTGAATATAGACCTCTGTTTCCTTCTTCCCTGTGGTGAGGTGGTTGTTGGGAGGGATGTTCCTTTCCAGGTGCCCAGCCTCGTGCACAAGATGCAGAGGGAGTGAAAGACAAGGTAGCCCCACCTCTAGCTGCAGTAAAGTGCTGAAGTCCGCAGTCCCCACCTGTCTGAGGTGTCCCCCCTGGCATTCCAGCTCTGTCAACTCCTGCTGCTTTCCAATGAGATAATATTTAAAAAGACTGCAGCATACGGCACAAGGAGGAGCACTGTGTCCAGCACTCAGAGTGCTGTAGCTTACTTTTTCAGCAGTCTGCATAATTTCAATTAAAATAAAATACTTTTAAATATTCATGAAAGTATAGGTGGGAGACCTAATTCTAAAGTTTTGCTATGTTTAAGTGAAAATCATCTCCAACTATGCAAACGAAACTGAAATAGATCAGTTCCAGGCTGATATAAATATATCCAAGTGGGTATTTGTAAGAAATGGTGCAAGCAAATACAGATCCACTTGTTTGACATCTAGAATTAGATTAACTGATAGATTTAATGGTGAGGAATTAGTACTTAGCAATATATGACCCATCCCATGCTCAGGTAGGTATATAAATTAATTCAGATGAGTTGTGCTTCTCCACTACAGTAAAAAAAAAGTTGTCTAGACAACAAGCTCATTTTTTGCATGTTTACAATAAAGGCATCCAAGGTTTTAGTGAAATGAAACTCATCCCTGGTTTACTGCAGGCCTCACTTGTGTCCAGGTTTAACATGGGAGTCTGAGTGCCTCATCCTATTATTAACGTGAACATGTTCAGCTCTATCTGGATCTGATCCATACTGAAGAGAGGGGTTTGTGGTGAGGAAGGACAGAAGTATACTGACATGCGGAGCTGCGGCCAGATCCAGGCCAAGAGGGACATCTGCCATGCAAGAACTCCATGAAGAGTGTCATCACCTGGGGAGCTTACAGCCAGGGTGATGTGTAAGGGCATGCCAGTAGCTGTTGCTGCCCAGACACAGGGCCTGTAGGTCCCTGATGGCAATTGGTAGGACTGTGAAAGGCAGGAATAAGCATCACGGTAGGGTAGTCTGGGAGAGGAATGATCCCAAATCTTGTGACAGCTCTGCCTGTGTTTCTTGCATGCATATGTCACAGGGAGAAGCACATAAGTTTCATTCCTTACAGAAGTTGCATTCCTTACAAGCTTACAGCAAATTATTATCTGCAGCTTGCAAGAGATATTTTAGAGAAACTGCACTTCAGAGAAGGATAGTGGAGGGCCAAGACTTCTTATGTAGCTCGGGGATTCAATCTCAAGGGGAATTCTCTGGTGGGAGACCTGATTGCAGCTGAGATCTCAAGCCAGATGCCCTTTTCTCTGTGCCTACGCAGCTTTTTATATCACCATGTGAGCAACTGGACTGGGAAACTGATGCCACTGAAATATTATGTGTTCTTTATTATTTTGCTGTGTGGTTTGCTGCCTTATGTGGCTCTGCTGATGGATGTCTGTGGAGAGGTTCACACAGCAAGCCTTGCTCAGAGCTGTTTTTTAAAGGCTGAGCTCATCTATTGCATTGTCTCTCAGATTTCTGTTTATGTCCTGTCAAGAAGCTCTTGCTACTGACACAAATCTTTACAAACGTTCCTGGCTACCCTTCAGCCAGTCCTCACAGAATATCCTACATAACGACCAGCCCATCTCCCTTAAGTATGGTCAGCCAGGCTGTAGACACAGCACCTTTACTTGTAGTCAGTGACCTCACTGGTGAGACAAATCAATCCTGAAGGAGGACTTGCTCTTTTAAAGGGAGTCAGTGAGCCTTTGCACATCACAGGCTGACATGATACATAGTGGTTATTTGAACTAGAGAGGGCAAAATCCCTTGGGCCTGTTGCCCAAGCTTTATGAGTCTATTTGGGGATGGCTGACAGCTCGCTGTCCCCAGTTCTGTGCCTCACCCTGGACGTACAAGGTGCCTCTGAGTCAGCTGCTGCATCACCTCAGTTTACATCACAGCTATGGTCTGTGGTATAATAGGGCTGATTCATGTTGATTCATCAGCAGTTCAAATGTCCATGTGCTCTGTGCTAGGCAGAAGGCTGGGGCATTATTTTTCTCCTTTCATCCTATCTATATAAGGCACTCTTAGACCTCAATTCACCTTGACTATGGGGAGATCTGCTGTTCTGAAGAGCATTGCTAGAAATTCTTTCTTTCTCCACCACTATTCTTTCAGGGTGCTTTATTCAGTCTTCACTTTGGTTGCAGAACTGTTATCTGAAAAAGTGGATTTGTTACTCGGTGTGCAGTAAGTCCAGTTCTCACACACATGGCTGAGTAATTTCAGAGTTGCACGAGGCTAGGTGCTTGGCAGTTTCCCACAAGTCAAGCACACCAAATGAAACTCTCTGTGTTGTATTTATTACAAAGTTAGTAATTTATAAACCCATCCTCTTTACAGTGAGTAATTTACTTGGTTAGTAATTTCCATACAGTTATAATATTGCTGACTCCATACGTCCACTACTGCACATGCTTTAAGGGCCTGATCTGCCCTGGGCCAGGGTCTTTTTGACCTATGGGCATGAATTTTAGTAGTATAATGAAGCCAGTTCACTTACGGAGAGCACTAATTGTGGGTCCTCACTGTGCTGCCAACCCGTGCATGTGTTTACAGCCCTGGCCCCTGCAGTTCTTGATGGCCCACTGAGGCAAATACATGAGAATTTTCCTTCATTTGCTCTTCTTCTTACTCAACAGGGTTCTAACCTGTTCCTGTCCCTTTTGACCACTCATGCAGAACTGGAGAACACTTACGACACGTCATTAAAAATATTGCAGAATGTTCCTGCATTTTCTACACAACAGCTGCAGACGAAGCTCACAAAATGCTGTGTTATTATGTGCCACAGGGAAAAGTACTTCCTGTTGTATGTGGCTGCTGCCTTGCTACCGAGAAGACTCACTGGCACTCTTCACAGTGCACAGGTACCCTAAGAAGTTCTTGTTTTCAACCCACTAATTTCCTACTTTGCCCTATGCTCAGCCTTTCATTCGTAGCTCCACTTCATCCCCCTGTCTCTGCTTCAGTGGCTGGACGCCAGGCAGTGGATTGAACCCTAGCACTGAAATGATCAAAGCTGAAAGGAATTATATTTCTGAGGGTTAGTTTAATTCCTGATGGCTGCAGCAATCCAGTCAGCAGCATGGCCCCATCATGCAGTTATCAGGCAGTGCCTGGCAGAGAAAGCAGCTCTGTCTGGACAGGAATGTCTGTGGTGGCTTTGCTTTGCAGAAGACAAAGTTTTGTGGAATTGCTCCTGCCTGACAGGGGTCTTTCAAAGGGGCGTCAGTGTAATAAGGGTGGGGGATCCAGAAGATCTGCTCAGTGAGGCCTTAAGGAGGTGGTGGGGCAGTGTGAGAAGAAAGGTAAGAAATGTGTAAATGAAGGTATGAAAACTCAGTGGGTCCAGACAAGGCTGGAAATGTCAGAATGGAGATGGGGTTAGAGGAGGCTTTACTGGAGAAAGGGATTGCTGAGCATCAAATAGAGGAGAGAGGTGTTGAAGTGAGGTGTCATATCTTCTCCTAGACAGATATAGCTAGAAAAAGCTCAGACACTTCTAAGCACACTGACTTTTCAGTGGCATGGAGATGGGCTTGTGTGTCTGAAAATCTGTCTTTTTTTTTTTCCCCCAAAAAATACAGAATTAAATAAAAACTAGGACCTGTCCTTTCAAATGGCACCTTGGTTATGCTGAGACCATTACAGCTCCAGCAGCCACACTATTACAACTAGAAGAAGAGACAAAATGGAATTTGGGGAACTGGCAGTTGAACTGGAGGCAGAATTCAAAGGCAGCTCTTTTCGTTGGCTTTCTAAAAGATACATTAAAAACAAGCCTCTGACTCCCTTATTCAGTATCTGCCCAGCAAGATTTTATATTCTTTAGGATCCCTAGATTTCAAACCCATTTAATGTCTAAAAATGCTTTCTTGTTTGTTACATTGCCAAGTCCTGCTTGGCTTTCTTCAAAATTAGCAGAAGTACCCAAATAGTAAAGATGACCAGGATCAGTCCCTTCCTGTTACCTTTGTGCACAGTTCCTCCCAGTCTTTGCTAGATAAACTGCCTCAAGCTAAATATGTCCGTCAGGGTATGTGTCCGAGCTCTAGCCCCAAGCTTGCCACAGCACAGACACTGAGTGAAGGAAGTCCCCAGGCATATGATAACATACAGCCTTCGTGTCTCTAGTTCAGCAAAGGGTGAGCGATGCTGTGCCATTTCAGGGAAGACTGCTGATTTGCAGTCTCGTCAGGTAATTGTAATGTTCCCTTAGCCACTATCCTTAGTCTGAATACATTAAGCCCACTGGCAGAAAGATAGCCATAATTTAAGCTAATTGTACAGCTGCTGGAAACAATAAAAGGAGAGAAGAGATCTCTTTGTAGCCAGCCCTCCACTTAGGGGATCAGCTAGTTTTGTATCCTCTCTGTCTCATGCCGCAAACCAGCAGGGAGAAAACCAGTAATTCTTGACTCTCTTTTTTTTTTGAAGTGGAGGAGGCAAGAGAAGGACATTTTTGTATTCTGGGCAGTTTTATTCAGCAGCAAGCTTGTATTTAACCACAATTTTCAAGTGTCTCACAAAAGTTATCACACCTTTTCCTGAGAAATATTGGCAATGGAACTGTCACTTTATTGTGAAGAAAGAAAATGAAACAAAAAGAAGTGAAATTGTGGGGATTAGTATCAGGATGTTCTGGCTCTAGCTTTAGGCTTAGTTTATTAGAAAATGTTAAATGGGGAGGTGAGGCATTTTCAAAAGTCTTTTGGATAAAATGCAAACAATAGTAATGCATCTGGAACTTCTTCCTCCCATTTACAGTATAGGGCTGTGGAATAGGTAACCAGGCAATTTTCTGTTTCATCAGTTCTCAAATCCAGAGGAAATGAGAGAAGGAGAATTAGGCTCTTTGACTCTGAAACAGTTGACTCCAAAGGATCCCTGAGCTTCTTGTTGATAGGAGAAATCTCTTCTTCAGGTATAAGGACATTGTTCTGTAGATTATGGTCTCGGCCTCAAATGCAGGCAATAATTAGATAGCGCTGTGCAACCAACTTTTCCCTGGGCATTCAGGAGGAACCTTCAGTTGCTCTTTGCCTATTTACTCCAGAAACAGGGGGTTCTATGTGCTTCCTGGGGTCAAATGCTGGTGAAAGCAAATGCCAAACCACGACACCACATTAAGGCCAGCAGAGCTGCTTTAAAATGCAGACAGTTCCCCCTTCCTTCTTTTAGACAGTTATTCCTATGCTTACAGAAACCTCTTTGCAATTGCAGCACAAGCATTTGTATGACCTTCTGGGGAACTATATTGGAAAAATTGCACATTTTTTTTTCCCCAGGGGCTGTTCCTCAGCTGGATCAGTTCCCTTATCTGGTTCACCATGTAACCACACAAATATTTATGATGGCACAGCACAAGAGATGATCTGGGAGAAGATGTGGGAGTGGGAGAAAGTGGGGACTGCTTTATTGGCATTTGTGTTCACTTAAAAGAATATGAAACTGTAGCTTAGAGAAGAAAGGAATAGCAGTGGGATGACACATCTGAGAAAGGAGTTGAGGCATGTGCATTATTCCTCAGAAATGAAAACACAGATTCAGATGTCAAATGGTGCAATTACAGGGGTGAAGATCAGCTAACACAGCCATTTCCAAATGATGCCATCTGTAAGCAGGGAGATTTTCAGTATTTTGGCCACTCTGAAGCTTAACTTTAAGGGACCTCGGAAGCAGAAGATGAAGATGGTGGATCCAAACAGCTGTAAAAGCAGTGGATCTGCATGTGTATGACTCTCCACCTCCATGTGATCTGCAAGATCTGAAGTGAGATCCTATGGGAGATTGTACTGGATAAACACGCCAGTCTGTGTTTGTGTGTGTGCATGTGTACAGGCTGAAATTCTGTGAGGGGTTCTTATGTAGTTTCCTTCCCTTAAAGGAGATTGTTGTGGGTTACTTTTGAAAAGGGTTATCATCCAAAGGAAAATATTACACACAATTATTTACCACTACTTTCTCATTAAGCTGTGCCACCTGCAGCATACTCGAGGGCCCTGCGCACTGCAATGGCACAATAGCCTAGTCAAGTCCTCCCAAAAAGATGCCGTGGGGCTCCCTGTCCCAGGCTGCCAGTGTTCACCCTGACTTCTGTCACCTGGCACTTCGACTTGCCTGGCCCAAGGGGACAAGTGCCCTTTCTGTACCTACCCGTACCCCCAAAACTGACTGTGCTGTGCCTTTGCTAGGCTCTGTCATTTGCTTTAATACATCTGGGTTTTATGACAAAACATCCTAGTTCCAGTGCATCCAGGTGGAGAGAAGAGAAACTAACTGGTGCTTTCTGCTTCATGAGGCTCTACTGCTTTTTATAAAACCCTTCAGAGATAATTCCCAGTCCAGAAGGGAGCTTACCACATCCTTCACCATTATTAAGCTAATGCAGTTGCCAAGACTATTCAGAGCCTTACAGCTACACGTGTGCTGAAATGCTTTTCTGGACAGAGGTCCAAAAATGCTGGGCTGTATCTCTTCTGCAGCCTCAAGCACCAGGTCATATCTGCTCTTTTTCTCCAGTACCCAAAGTATAACTTAAACACATCTGAGCTAATTTTGAACGTGTTAGCTCAGCTGCCTATAGCAGTCTAGCTAGGGAAGCAAGTATTTCACCAAACATGTCCTGTCAGAAAAACAAGGTGAATTAGACAACACTGAGCTCCATGGTGCTGCAGGCTTATGGCTGTCCCTCCCTGAAAAGACCACAGTTTGGGTCTTTTCACATGATACAGTATTTTTGGGACTATCATACCATCACACTGTAATGGACTGTGCTTCCTGCATACTACTGAGATAAGTATCCCATTTACAGCTATCTTTTAAAAGATTTCCTACCCTACTACTGCGTATAGTCTCAAAGTTGTACACGAGGTAAGATAAATGCTTTTCTGTTCCGTAGTTAGTGTTGAGGGAGGATGAACTATCTGCAAGGACTTTGATGCCATACTAAATGTCAAATCTGATTTAGCATGAACCAGTTCCTTTCAGAAATATTTTTTAATTAATGAAGTTCTGAATATCCAAGTGATTATTCATTATTCACTGGTACTTTATTTCAGTAGATGCAGTTTTAGTCAGTATCTCCCTAGCTTTTAAGTGAATTATGTTATTATACCTCCACTTCTTCAGAGGCTATCAGAATTTGTGGTGAGATCAAAGATGTCAACCACCCTGTGATCTTCATTAAAAGGGAAAAACAACAGGGAAAGGGCTGGCTCAGGCAGTTGAAAAGACCTTTTAAAAAATTTTTGTTTCTTCAGATCATAATAATGGAGCAATGATTCTTGCTCGGTTAAAGGATGCAGGGTAAGAAGCAGAATGGCACTGGAATGAGACTATTTGGTAGTTTCCTTCTTCTGTGCGTGGGGAAGGCCCTTTCCAGAGCATTACATTTTCTTTGTTGCCCCTGCAGGTAACAACAAGGTACAAATTCTGATGGGAAGGAGTGACCTTAGGAATTTAGACCCTTTAGAGTTTAGAGTTCCAGATGCTGCATTTTTAAGGACAGGATTGCTGAGCTTATAAAGCTATGAGTGGAAGCATAAAATATTATCTTCAATTCCAGGAGCAGAAAGACCGACAAATTTTTTGCTTAGTAATTCTGCACCTCTGCATGACAGTGTCAGGGCCTTGAAGGCAACCTCAGCCCTGACTGACTCTGCTCCCACCCCGGGGGTCCCTCCACCCTGCCTACAGCCCAGGACCCTATTTCAGTTCCTGTGGCTGTTGGTCCCTGCCCCAGTGTTGCTGCAACAGGGATGGTCTCCAGCTCCCCACAGCCCTGCCCTGCTGTGGGCTCCCTGTGCTGAGCCCACTTGTGGGCCTCTGTCCCCATTCCCAGGGACGTGTCCAGTGCCTGGAGTGAAGGCTGCCTTGGCATCCCTGTTCTGGGCTCTACCCTGCCACCTTCCATGAGAAGGGCCTGGCAACCTGGCCTCAAGGAGCCCCCAGTCCTTGCAGGATGCTGATAGTCAGTTTGCTTTTTCTGGAATTCAGCCAGTGCCTTTCTGAGGGCTTTTTCCTGGTGCTTTCTCAGATGCATGAATACATCTGAGCTGACTAAAATTATTCTTATCTATTATCCAATAATCTCTTCATCTTTCACCTTGCTGCTGGGTTGCTTTGTAAAACTTTAACAATAAGCTCATTTGATTGAAGGGGAGATAAGGAGTCAGCTCGTATGTGGAGATTTTTGCTGGAGAACAGTCTGTGAAACCTGTGTGTATTTGGTCTGTCTGTTCATTTTAAGACCTATAGACACTACCGTAAGAAGATGCTTGTTCTTTCTACAGACATTTTGAGTATGTAACATAACACAAACAAGTTCTTTAACCTTTATTTAAAAATATCTATTGCAAAAGCACTGAGGTCAACTCTAATACCCAGGAATAGCAAATGAGCTGTTCACTAATGTGAAGCAATGCTCTAACCGGAGTATTTTCAATACCATTATTTTTTATAATTGAATTATTCTTTTAAATTGATGTCAGAATGTTTGGTGAATGTATTTGACAATATTCCTTTAAAGAGTTTATGACAGCCACATGTTTGAGGATGGAAGAGCTCAGGGAGTAACTTCTT
Source organism: Chloroceryle aenea (assembly GCA_013399075.1). Lineage (NCBI taxonomy): Eukaryota > Metazoa > Chordata > Aves > Coraciiformes > Cerylidae > Chloroceryle > Chloroceryle aenea. Next base: position 578,724 of record VWZY01004269.1, read on the forward strand.
GTGGGAAGAAAGAGCAGACTTCAACAACCCCCTACCCTTCTTATTCTGTTATGGATATTACAACACAGTTCTGCTTTTAGAAATATGTGGTTTCTTTTTTTTTCTCCAGAAAAATAAAGGGAATGCATTTTTCAAAGTGATTGCGAGAAGCAACTGTCACTCCCCAGCCTGTGAAACCTGTGTGTTCACTCTGTACAGGCAGTGGGAGAGTGTCCATCTCCTGAAGATACCTGTTCAGGAATGATAAGGGAAGCCTAACTTGAATCCAGGGCATGGTAGTCTGTATGCTCTTAGACATTAATCCTACCTACCTTAGGAAATTTCATTATGAAGTATCTGAGTAGTTGCCCTAGTACAGGTAGGGCAACCTGACAGGTACCTGTCATCTTCTGTTGCTTTTGCCATGGAGGTGGTAGGTGTAGTAGCAGTAGCTTCTCTACACTTGTTGAAGAATCTCTCTCACTTGAGATATCCCTCCAGTTTTCCTATGCAAGTAGGACTGAAAAGTAAACCATCTATTTTCTCAGTATTTCCCTGAATCACAGTCCTGAAAAAATTTGTTCATTAAAAATACCTTATTAAGCTTCTTTGGCTTTAACCATAGTGAGAAAACACACTGATTTGGCATGTAACTTGCACAAAACACAGTTGTGTTTAATAATATGGTAGCTTGTCACAAATTTCTGCCCTTGCTCATTCCAAGGACAAAATGAAGATTAACACTGGGACAGTTAGAAAGCATTTTACCTCATACATTTTAACACTACATTTTCCCTATATACCGTCGAGCTTAGTTATTCTAATTTTATCTTCAGTAATGGGTTCCTAATTTTATTGTTGTGGCTGTTGTTCCCTCAAGGCATTTGGAAATGAGATTCAGCATTTAAAAAAAACCCTTAGCTGTAACAGACTTTTAATAATGAAATCAATAAAAAGAGTATTTCTGACTATAAATCCTGACTACTTTAGCATGAATACATCAAGAGTTGCTACTATTTGTTCAGTGTTGAGTTTTTCAGCCCTGTTGCATTTAACTGCTCGTATGTCCTGGGGATATTCAACACAGATCTGGAAATCTCAGAAGAGACAGTGGTGACGTGTTTTCCACCAAAGCATTTGTCAGATGTGGTAGAGTCCACAGGAGACCTTTTGAAACACAAGAGGACTGTGTAGTCAGTGCAGTGTTATGGCATGATGACCAAGAAGCTGTTTTAATTTTGAAGCAGCAGCAGATGTTTCCTCTGAGATAGAAATTTTTTTCTTTCATTTATATGGAAAAGTTGCCTATTACAGATCTGGAAGGAGGCATGTATATGGCTAGGTAGGACTCTCGGAGTTTCCAGCAGCTGCTCTTGTTTGCCTCTGTACAAAGTTTATTGGTATCTTGCTATGTGTGCTTTCTCAAGATTTGCTTTTCTCCTGGAGAAACTCTTCTCTGTGTTTCCTCACTGATTGCAGCTTGTCTGCTATGCCCTGTACCTCCCATCATTTTTGGGTGAACCATTCAGGGCGCCTGGAGGTAAAAGGGAAGTGTGGGTGCTCACTTCGGATGGTCATCGCATCGGCAGAGAAGACCCAGCAAAGGTGTCAGTGGAGCCCACACTTGCAGATTTCTTGATTTACATGTCTGTAGATTGCTCAAATAGGATAATGTGTTTAAAAAATATATTATCTTGCTGGGTCTTGTTTGCCAAATACCAGCCTGGAGCAAGTTTTTACAGCTGAGATATAGTGGCCTGATAGCAATGCTTATGATAAAAATTCTGCCAGCTATTTAATGCCAGCCGTACACTGGCCACTTAGTCACTGGAAGACTTTGTTGTCAAAATGACTCCTTTTGCAAGTAACAATATATTTGGGGAATATTGCTTGGTGCTTCTAAGAGTAAAGGCTCCACACTGGTTAGTAGTTAGCCAACCCCATAGGCGCTGCGTGCAGATGTCCCCACGCAGCTCTGCCAGTAACAATAACGGCTGGAGCTTACGCAGCACTTTTCATTCTTCAGACTGTTCCACAGAGGGGGTGGAACCCGCTCCTCACAAACTGCAGTTGCTGCCTGCTGCAGAGCTGCAATGGGAGCTCTCCTGCATCTTGGGGCAGGAAGGGTTGTGGTGCTACATGGGACACATGCTGCCTGTCACTCCCACGTGTTGGTTGGAGAAAAAACAGCAAATGCTCTAAGCCAAGACATGCAGCACATCTCAGCTGAGGTAGTTACTGCTTGCCACGGCTACCACATCATGCCTGCCTGGAGGTAGGACTCCTCTATTGGGTCAAATAGAAAAGGATCTCTTTATTTGGATATTTTTGATGGAGAACATGCACCAGGGCACTATGGCTTCCTAAACTCTTTTGGCTACCCTCTGTGTCACTGTGGGGGATTTTATTTCTCTTAATGCTAATGCTATTTGATCCTGATCTCATTTCCCAGACTTGGAGCACTCCTGTGTAAGGAATACCAAATATGCAAAATTACCCAGTGTTTCCACAGTGGTGTTACTGAGCACCACTCAATGCCCTTGTGCGAAAATGTGAGGACACGACAGGGGGCTTTGCCTTTGTGGAGCTGCAGCATAACCTTTCTGCAGATAGGCCCTCAGGAGATACTCAGAAACTATGGTCTCATGTGTTGGTGTGGACAAAAGCTACCTAGAATTTAGATAAAAAAAGAAAGGTATTTGCTGAGCCATTGTTGGTAATGTAACAGCTCGTACAGTAACATATTTGTTGTCATTGGCCTGGTCTTAGCAGCAGGGCAAGTTCAGCTCATATTCAATCACATAAAAAAACATGAAAAATGACTTTGTGATCCAAGACCACTGAGCTTCAGCTTACATGGTACATTGCCTGCTTTCACTTAGACTCAAGTCAAAGAAAATTATTGCCAGTTGTGTTTCATTATTGGACTGAAAAAGGGCTGCATTTTTTGTTTTCCAGAAACTTGCTGAATCACATCACTGTGCAGAGTATATTCTTAAAATGGCCTCTCTGTAGTGATGTAAGAAAAAGGGGAAAAAAAGACAAACCTGTATCAAAAGATGCAACAAGTTACATGGGTTAGCTGAGGAAAGGTAATATTTTTTTTAATATCTCATGCTACAGTGCCTGCAAATTGAAGGGCATAGAGTATTCCTTTTCTCTTTTACTGCTGCATGACTTGTGCTTAACTATATGTTGCAATCCTAAGACCTGCTCTTGGTCCCCAGGAGACAAATGCTAAAGTATTATTAGACCTTACCACGTGGGGAGAAGAGCTCTTAGTAAAATTTTAATGTATAAATATTGTATGCTTTATGACAGTTCTTCAGTTTTGACAGAAATGAAAGTTTACTCGTGCACACTCTGGTGGCCACTCTTTCTACAAAGAGAACCCAGAGATACATGGTAAATAACACATGTGTATTTTCCAGGTATTGCACACCATTTTTTCATTTTTAAGTTGAGAACATACATACTACTCAGTCAATTACCTTACAAAAGTCATTGGTCCCAACAGGTGTTTCTTAGTTGCTAGTCTTTTGATTTCAAATGCTGAATCTGGGTTGGTTTGGTAAGATACAGTTTCTGCTAAACTTTTTTTTATTTATTTTTGTCACAGCTCCCTGTCTGTTTCATAAAGAAAAAGACTAGGAAAAAGTAAAAAAAATCCTATCCTCTCCTTTGTTGGACTATAATAAACATGCCAAGGCAAAGGCTTTAGGTACAGGTTTGTGTCATGCTCTGCAAACCAATTTGGACTAGGTTGGGACTTCTGGGCTATATAGTCATAAAACTAACTACCAGCTTTTTTTGTCATAAAATAAAGGTACACGTGGGTTAAATATTTTTAGATTTTTTTGTGTGTGCACATGTAAATCAGAATGAAAATTCAGGCACACAGCCTCCACTGACAATAACTAACTCTGGTATTTCTGTATATTCTGCCTTCCAAATGAATTTTTAGTACTGGTTCTGCTTAATACTGCTTCTTTTATGCTGTCTATGACACACAGTTATGCATTTTCTAGTTATTATTTTTGTTTAACGGGAAATGCCAAGCTTTTCTTACAGCATTTTCCTCTTACTCCTAGGCAGTGCTGTAGTACTTCAGCCTTAGATGTTGGCAGGTGAAATTCTGCTCAATTTCCAATTGAGGAAATCTCCACCTTGCAATGTGCAGGGAAGAGGCTGAAGTGCTTGGACACCCCAGTGATGGCAGAAACAGGAAAACACTGAGGTAAGTAATTCCTTGTAGGGCTCAAGGTGTGAACATGAAGAAGGAAGGAGGAAAAGACAGTAGATGTGGATCTGCAGCCCAGTTGCCCTGAGGGGCAGGTGCCACAGCTGCTCCCCTGTTTGCAGAGTAGCAGCTCTGGCCCTTGGGACTGCTCCCTAAAACATTTTCATCCTCTACCTTTGTCTCTCCTTTCTCTCACGGCCGCCACTTAAGGTTGAAGACTGTTGTCACTCAGGAAAAGCAGGCGACCTGCTCCCTCTAAAGGCTTTCCTGGCTGTTGCTTTCATGAACCAGCCATCCAGGGGACCAGAGCTGCATGCAGGCTTTGAAGGCTGGCAACATCTCTGAAATGAGACATATTTTGCATTTCTTTTAAACTTAGAGATTACTTTTGTGTGTGTGAGTGTGTGAATATATATATATGTTGTATGCATGTGCATGTGTGCATATATCTATACGTTCTCTAACATCTATGTATATAGCTACATTTTCTGCAGAAGTCACATATTGAGCAATTTTTACTGTTTAGGTTTAGTCTTTTTTAAACCAGTGGATGATCCTTTTGTGTGTGAACTTTCTCTTTGCTAATGGTTTATGATAATGTCCTCCTGACTGCATTTTACCCTTATTAGTGAAGAGACATCATCAGAGCCAGAAGTTGCATGAACCCAGGCACACTTCCTCGCAGCTGCCTGCTGTCCTGACTGCTTTTCTCTCATCTCTGTCCCAAGGCCCTGCCTCCTTGGCTGCACCAGCACTGTGGCTGCTGGTGTCATTCTAGTAAGAAAAGCAGCCTGTATTAAGAACAACCCTGTCAATGAAAGAGATTATTTGTAACTTGTATCAGCACAGTGACCTGATTTACAGCACAGCTCCAACAGCAGTTGCAGAGCAGTGTGAGTGTGAAGAAGCAGCCGGAGGCAAGGCAGGGATGGGAGACACACATTCCCAAGCTGGCCTTTCAGTTAAGGCCCCTTTGTGAAACTGCAGCTGTGAGCATACCTTTTCTCTGGCACAGATATCAGAGGGAAATCCCCTGCAGTGCCTGAAATAATGCTTTAGGGAAGAACTGACACATTGGAGAGTTATATATTAACCATTACAGATGACCTTTCAGAGAGTGGCAGAGTAACAGTCTCGCGGAATTACTGATAACAAAAAATGGTATTTTTTTTTCCATTATGCAGAGCACAGGAAAAGGAAAGTCCTAGAAAAAGACTGCCCAGCTCTTTCCACTAAATTATACTGTTTTCAGTTCTTCCATACTTTCTTAAATATGAATAAATTGTTCTGATGTTTTCAATGCTAAATAAATGCCTCTGGCTATTTCTTGTGGGGAGCTGAGGGAAGAAAGCAGGAAATTCCTTAGCTAAAATGATGCAGCCATTTCCAAGGAAGTGTCACAAGAGCAACATACAAGTTTTCTTGAGTTACAGCAAAAAAAATAATCAAGGGAGACATTCAGCACTGTGCTCACTTTTCCTTCTCTAGGTCTGACCTTGCTCTATATTCAGTATTATGAGAGATCTGGTGCAATGAAGTTTATGTCCTTATGTCATTTAGGACACAGATGACATCCTTTAACTTAAGCTTAAAAGCAAAACCCTGCCAGAGATGACATATGTGAGTACTATATGTCACCAGTTAAATGACTAACGATTTATTTGTTTTTGAAGTTTCTGGTGAAAGCTGAAGCATAATGGTGAAAAAATAAAGTAAGTTATGTAACATCGCACATATGGAATTGATAATGCTCTGGGTTTATATGGAATAAATTATTATATACTTAGATATAATGAGGATGACTTCATTTGGTCATCCAAGATGTGCTGTGCGTATATTCAGGAGATACAAGAGCTTTAAGCTTTTTAACTGAAAATGAGATTTTCACAGGAGAACCATCTTTTGGTCAATATATTCCACTGTTTAATGAAAAGAAACCCTTGCCATGTTTCAGTTCAAGTGTTCAGTTTTCAGGAGGCATTTTATGGACTTTCAAAACCACAGTTATCCTTGTTTTAGACCAAATTATCATTCTTTTGAATTAAAAAAATATTTTTTTTTTTCAAAGAACTTTTAGCAGTAACAGATTTGCTTCAAATTGTATGTTTAGGATTTTTTTGTATAGAATTTGTGTAGCCAAGGCTTTAAGCACCCTTACATAATGAATAATATAAGCCAAAATCTCTGGTCTTTTTATCAGGAACTCAACTAGACAGGCACCTACAGAGACTCTTTTCCACGCTGTCATAATGGGAAGCATACACTGCATTCGACAAGGTGAAATAAGAAGCCATTCAGGTAATGAAGGCCTGGTAATGAATACCATATACTACAGGAGAGTTGAGTGTAGGCCACATTCAGGGCAGGATATTGCTCAAATGTGTTTGGAGAGGAAAGGACTGACAGGGGTTGATTATCCACCTTTCATACCTACTACCACTTCATGTGGGTCAGGGTTGTCTTGGGATGTGGAGACTGCATCTCCATCCCACCAGACCTCTTCAAGAGGAGAGGCATGAGTAAGGGAGAAGAAGATGAGTGAATCTGCTTAAATAGCTGGTGCTGTGGCACCCAAGGAGGCAACCTGTGATAGAGGAGAAGAGAGGTAAAATGCAGAAAGCAGTATCCAGGATAAGGTTGAAAGAAAGACTAAGCAACAGCAGAGGAACACTGAGACAAAGGCTTAGAGCCCAAGGATGAGTGACACAGAGTTTTTATGAAATTGGTGGAATCCAGGATGTAAGTGTGCTTAGGAATCATGTGGTGGTTATGTTTGCATGCAAGGGCATCACATGTATACTAGCATTGCAGATATTGCGCATATTTAAGCTGGTGCCAGAGGTCCAGCCCATAGATCAATCTTGGAAGTGTTGTCGGTTTTCTGAGTACAGCATGTCCAGATAATGATTACATGAGACTGCAGTTAGTTGCACAGGTTATACTTGTGTCTGAGATGTAAGTCTTGCATGTGGTAGTTTTGATCAGTTTCTTCAGGGAAAAAAAAATAAAAATTTGCTTTGTACTTGCCCATAAATTAAACACGCATTGTAACGAAAAGACAGCAACATCAGTTTCCACGTGGAAATGTTTTGCATGCGGGCTTTGGCAACATCATTTCTCCTCACAGGAAGAAGACTGTAAGAAATCCCAGTGTTACCTTTCAGATGGTTATATCATCATGCTACTGTATTGCACCACCAGGATGTTGCAAAAAATGCCTTAAAATATGGAGCTACCCCTTAAAATGTGGAGCTACTTAAAAAGGCACCGGAGGAGCATGTTCTTTACTGTATGCACAACCTCATATTAAAAGGAAGATTACTGTTAGCAAACTAAAGATGATGGAAAGTTAGGATGAGCTGTAATAAATTTAATTTCAGCAACAATACAGTTCAAATGAGAACAAAATAAATTAATTGTCATGGTCCTCTTCGCCAGTTCTTTTTTTTCAGAAGAAGTGATCACCACAAAGATCAGGATGAACATATTTCCCACGTATGTGCCAGAGCAAGATCCGAAAGTGCCGTGCAGAGCAGCTGGTATTGGTATTTGGGCTGCTTGGCGGGGCCATAAAGATCATGGTCCGGGCTGGATGCAGGCACCTGTGACTGCAGGGCAGAGGAGGGAGCTGCCAGGAGCTGCCAGCTCTGGTGTCAGACTTGTGCAAAGTATACCAAAATAATGTTGCTGCTGAATACAAAATGCCATTTCTTTCCTGCTTTAATGAGAAGAGCACTGCAGATGTGGGGACAAGGACAAAAGTAGCCAGTATTTCCTCTCCTCTCTTTCTAGATGCTGATCAGCTGCGCTCAAGGGGCGCTGCCTATTCCCTCTGGCTTCTGAACTAAGAAGATGCTCCTTTTCCAAGTAACTAATGAAGCATCCCTTTTAGTACATACCACGCATGACTGCATTGTTAAAAGCAGTCTTAATTGCTCACTGAGAAAAATTATATTAATTTCTCCCTTTTAGTTGTTAACTGAAAGCCTCAGGAGTTGTGACTCACAGCCTGTGTGCTGTGGCAAGCCCAGAAAGACTTCAGTAGAATTTTAGCTACTTATGGAATTCCCCTGCATCTTATTCCTCACATGTTCCTAGAACAGCTATCGTTTGGAAAAATTAGAGGCTTCTTGGTTTAGTACCTTTCTAGGAATAACAGTTTTGCAGATAGATTTGGCCTGAACTTTACAAAATATTTCAAAGAAGAGAAGCATTTTTGGTAGGCAACTGATTTCCAGCAGGGGATAGAGCAAAGCAACTCCTGGTCTTGAGGAAACATCCCCTTCCTTCCCCCTCCATTTTGTCTTTAACTCTGTAGCGGTGTTGGACAAGCTGCAGATACAGCTGTTCACCCTGGTTTACAAGCATAGGACTGTGTGTCAACAGGAGAGTGGAATAAGGAAAAAGAAGATATAAGAGTAAATTTTAAGGTTTTTGACAGCTTTCTGGAAAGAAAGTGAATGAGTGAGAAATCAATTCTGTCATTGGCTAAAAATTGCCAGAGGCAGAACAAAGTGAATAGATAAAAAGTTTTCACTGTGATATGGGAAAAAACATATCTGTAATTGTTTTAAATGTAGACAGATAAACTGATAGATATACTTGTGTATTAATTGCATTAAAAATCCTAGACCAAAAGATTGTTACCAACGCCAAGTGGTGAAGTTTTCAACTTGTGGAGAATGCCAAAGTTAAGACAGCCTATACCTCCTTGAATCAATCTTTCTGTGTATGTATGTGTATTATAAGAGTATAATGTGGCTGAATTTTGTTATTACATCCAACTTATTTAATTGCATCAGGCTATCAACTTGTTAATTTCTGCACAACGCAGAAGAAGCTACAGGGTCTTCATGGAGGAGGATGTGTAAGGACAGTTCTGCTAGTGAGTGAGGGAAGCATGTTTGTTGTTACCAACACTTTCTGTTATTTCCCCTAAACAGCCCTTCTCATTCACTCTGTGCAGACACCTTCCCCACATGCTCCTCCAGTTCTGACACTACATGACATATTGCTAGTCAACAGGTCCTCTTCTGTCCCACCTCAGCCTTCCTTAGCTGCTGGAAAATAGACTTAGCTTCTTCTGTGAGCAGACACTTTGGAGACAGAGGGAAGCAATTGCTTGTGTAAAGATGCTAAAAACATGTGCATTACAAGACTCGTGCGTTGTTTGAATGCATCTGGGAGCAAAGGCGATGTAAAACAATGCTGACATGCTGAGGGGTCAGGGTGGAGAGAGGAGAATATGCCAGGAGATGCCTGAATGCTGAATGTGATGCTTCCTCACCTATGCTGTCTGCTAAGCTGAGACTGGTGACATGACAGACATCCCAGTGATTTCCTGGGTTCTGTTCAACTATCACAGCTTTATGTAACAGAAGGCATAATATCCTCAGTCTCCTGAAGTCTGCAGCAAACAGGTCTCTTCAAAGAGACCAAGTTCATCCACAGTGGCTGATGACCTTTTCTTTCCTCAGCAGGCCTTTCTGGCATCATGCTCCATTCTCAGGGGCAAAGGATGGAAACTATTCCTTCCAGGGCTGGTTCAACATAGGATTAGGATCCACTTGCATGCTGCCTGGATACAGTTAAGTACTTTTGATTTGCTGCAGTGAAACATCACCCATAAGAATACGTGTAGTCTACTCCTGAAATGCAAATTGCTAAGGACAACAGGGATAAAAAGCATCAAAAAATTATTTCCAGAAAAGTAGTATACTAAAACATCCTTCAAAAAGTTTGCAATCAGCATTTTTGCCTGGCATTGGATGATTGACTTTTTGTTTCTTGGGCTGCCATTGCTGCAAAAGGTACTGCTGTCAGCTGTAGGTCTTAGAAATAGCCTTTGGTATATGGAAAGGAAAAGGGATTTATTTTCTGATAGTCTCACTCCCCTGGCAGGTTTCTTGATGACTGTGGTGACTTGATGGAGGCATGCTGCCATGGGGGACAGCCTCTGGGATCTGCCCCCGTGTCAGCTCAGGTCTCAGAAAAGGACAGAAAGTGCTGTGGATGAAGCAGATGTTCCCAGTGGTATCACAAAGAAAAAACTGGCAGGACACATTTGGGAAGAAGGACATGCTAAAGATCCTAGAAAATCTGCATTTGGTGGGCTCGAGGGAGGATTCAGTGAGATGAGAGATGAAGAGGGAGCCATGCTGGGGGATAGCTCTGGAGCAAAGCAGAGCCTCAGAAGCCTCCCGAGCCACTACAAGCTGTCAGAGGGGTTCAGGTTTTGCATGATGACCCTATGGATGCAGAGGAGTGTAACTCACAGAGCCACAAATCCCAGCCATCCTTGTCACTAAAGTGTCAGAAATACCAAATAGTAACTATACAATGTTCTAAACTTTACATAGTTTTATCTTGAAATAGTCTGGCCACTGGCAACTAAAAATGGGCAGACTTGCTATAACCATCTGTAAATGTTTTTTCAATGCAGAGATAGTTAGTGGCCAGCATTTTTTTTTCTAAGTAGGGTAGTAGACATCAGGAAACCAAGATCTTTAATAGCAAGCTGCAATTTTAATTCCTGACTGCAACTTCAGTTTAAAATCTCTTAAAATATATTTGCAGTTAGTAACCTCATTCAGCATCAATTTCTGCTCAGATCTGAGAGTACCTTTTAATATTTGCTGTTTGTTACATTCATAAAAATAGTACTGAAAAATCAATGGGTCCTTTATAAACATAAGACTCTTGGATCACTTCAGTAAATTACTTATTACAGCTAATTTCCCACCACTTCACAACCCCCCTTTCTGTTTCAGGGCCCTTCCTTGCGACACCCCATGAGACTGAGATAGCTTAATATCTGGTATCACAATATTTGAAATATTAGATTATGACTCTCATTGAATTTTTTTTCCTCCTAGGTTTCATGTATGTCTATAGGCATGCATGAGTCTCCTTGTGAGACCTCAAAGCAGGGCTCTTGCATTGTGCAGCCAAGAGGTTCACTCTGGTTCCCACACTCAACCAGGTCTACCGCTGTGGTCTCGCACACCTCTCTGGCAGGTACATGTACACTTTATTCACCATTCCTTGTCAACAGAGTCCTAAGCTGTGTTTCTACCTAACAGGGACCCTTGTCCTTAATGGGAATCGAAAGTGAAGATGACCAGAAAAGCCCTGCCCAGTCATGAACTGTGTGTAATGGTTCTTCTCTTTCCTTAGTGTAGACTGGAATATTGATTTCAGTGCCTCACTGAGGTCAGCAGTAAAACTCCCACTGCCTGCAAGGAAGCCAAAAGTCTAGTCTTCAACATCTGACACATATTGGGAGACTTCTTTGAATGTCTTGCAGTGAAACACTGAATGCCTGCTTACATTTTCTGCCTTGGGCCACTCTATAAAATGAATGTCCTATAACAAATTGGCTATGGATGTCATGTTGCTGTGCAGCTGAGAAATGATGTAGCAGTAGATGACCCTCATGTCCTTTCTAAAGACAAATGACATTTTTAACCTTAAATTTTTGCAATTACACTGTCAGGGTCCATGATTATGCTACACAGGCTTAAAAAGGATGGATTTTTATACAAATCAGAATTGTCCAATTGCATATAAAACAAAGACTTTAGTATTCACTGGGTGAAATCTCTGTGTTTGATCAGAAACTTCTGTTATGAGTACAAGATGCCAGCTTCAACGAGTACACCTGATTTTCCATTTCTTTCTCATCCAAATCACCTGGCAAACTCATCAAGAGATTTTGGTACACTAAATACATATGTAGCCAAGTAGTTAAACCACCACTGAGACATTTGGCAGGTTGGATAGGTTTAATCAGTTTTGTAATCTTTAGTCTTAAAAAAGATCTTTTCTTTAAAAGATGCTTTTTCATGCTTATTTGGTTCAAAGAAATTTTGAGGCAGTGATGGCCCATGCTACAGACTTCTGCAATATATAATACCCAGTTTTAGAGAAGCCATTTCAGTATCATTATAATGCTACGCTGGAAATAAGGAGTGTTATGCAGTGGGGAGTAGAGAGGAAGGACATTATTGAAGGACATTATTTTCTGAATGTATGCATCACTGTCATTGCTCTTACCACTGCAGCTAACAACCATCTAAGACAAGACAGGTGTAGTGGCCAGGATGTGGTTACATGGCTTGGTAAGCCTTGCTTCAGAGTACTTAATGGTGGATCAGAAAAGTTAATAGTACAAAGAGTAAAATTGCAGGTTTGGTATAAATTCAACCTACCTAAGAAAATGTGTTAGCATTGTTTTAAAGCAACAACTTTCTCCTGCAGAGTTTTGGATTGATTTGATGTTTTGGGGTTTTTATGCCTGCAGTCAACTTGTAGTCAACAGAAAGTATAAAAGTACTTTAACACTACATCCCACACTCCTGTTAGTTCAGAAGATATGGAAAAACAGTGGTGCATGCATACTTGATGCAGACTAAAATTGTATGACCCAGTTGACCCAGTCAACCCAGTTGACCCAGTAATGCATGTAGGTGGCATTAATGAAATGGAAGCTTCAGCTGTTGAAGAGTTGATACTTGAGAACCATGTAACCATGTAGCATTTCATTATCCCACAGGAAATGCATTTGTTAGTTTTTCCTTCATTGATTCCCAGTGCCTGTTTGCCCGAAGCTTTGGTATACAGATTTTATTTTCCATTTATAAATTAGCTTTTTTTTTTTGTTATTGTTTTTTTTTTCAAACTCTATCTAGTATTTTATGAAATTAAAAAACTTAACTGCTCTACATCAGGAAAGGTAAATGATGAATGAAAGGTTCCACTCATTATTCTTTTACTGTGAACTTTTTAACTTAAACAAAACAAAACAAACCAAAACCAAAAAAAACAACCAACCAAAAAAAACCAAACAAGCTTAACAGAGATATTTTTAATCCTCCTTTTCTTATACACAAGATTCTTCCTCATGTCTACATCATTACTACAATTGCTACATAGACAGGTTTGGCTAGTACTGCAAGAAAATCAAGGGCTGGCCAGCCAAGCATTTAGCAGTATAATACTGTACAGCTTAAAAATAGCATTTTGGATCCTAGATTCAGTAAACTTCTAACATTAAAATACAAATCTAGAAGACTTTGAGAAGTAAGTTTATAATAAAAGATGCCATTAAGCATTGTGTGATTACTGTAAAGCTACAGGAGTATTTGTTTACTGTTTTAAGAGAGCCTGTCAGCCTCCTTTTATAGTTAAAATTTGTCTTCTTTATTTAGCAGACCATTTAAAAATATTTAACTGAATTGCTGATGCAAGGCATGTACACAGTGACTCCCAACAAAGCCAACAGTTATTGCATCTGCTTATATACGGAACCATGAACAAATGGCACATTAATTTTCAGAGGGAGGGGACAGTGTTTGAATCAGTCCTGTACAGACCTTCCTATATATTAAAAAAAACTTTGTTATTACAGTTGGTTTTATTTTGTTTTGCAAAGAGAAAAAGAAAAAGAAGCCACAGACCTTCAGCTTTTTTTTATAATTATGCAGACAGGTGATCAAAAGAATGCCCATAACTGTTGTCACTCTATCTCCATACATGACACTGGGAATCCATGTTATTTCTCCACTGTAACTATTAGAGTGCTAATAAGATTAATTTAAAGGATCAGTACCACTGGCATCCCCTACAACCTGCTAAGGGTTCTTCTGCTTATTTCATTTGGCTTTTTAAGCATTTTGCTGAACAACCTTTGAAAGAGCCTCAAACGTGCCTAAGTTGATGGAGATGAATAATTTTTTGTCCAAGACCCAAAGAAAGAGAAGCTACAGATGTATATTAGTACATACAAAAGTGAGCAGATAAGTAACCCCAAGGAGTATGTTTTTAAAAATATTTTAATTTACTCTGCAATGGAATTCCACCAATCCCCTTTCTTGTTCCTATTTACCCATTTTCTGTGCCATTTACTGGAAAGTGCCTAGGAACCTTGCCAGCAAGAGCTAACATCTCTGAGGTAACAGGATCAGAATGGTTGTGGTATCACCACAGCTTTTTAGAGTGGAATTTGAAAATGTTTGTTTTGTGGCAGGTTTTCAACTTTATGCAGAATAATTTCTTAGCTGAGGTATTTGGCAAAGCATGGCAGACTCATCCATCTCAGATTTTGGTTTTATTCATACCAGGTTTACTTTTTGCATGAACTCATACATATTTATGACTTACATTTTCTTGCACACTGCTGGGTTTTCTCTAGTTCCAGTGCCTGTCTCTCCAGCTACTCCAGCAAAGCTGGTAGCAAAGCTACCTGGCATACTCCAGGGGTGGGTGGAAAAAAAAAAAATCAGTCACTGGAGCAATTTTTTGTTGTTAATAGAGATAATTCTATTATGTCTTTAACTGAGGTTACCTGGGAGAACCCTATGCAAATCCTACAATGTTCAGGTTCTGTAACACTAGATAGGAGTTATGACTTTGAGCTCTTGGATTTGGTATTAATGCTAGCCATGGAACTTGTATTAGGACACACACTCGTTACTCATGCAAGTAATTACATTGACTTGAAAGAGGCTTTCTGTAGCACAGCAACTGGCCTTCAGGTGTCGGCTCTTTGTTACAGACGTCATCACAGAGTCAGCCTGGCTCTAAGTTAGATGAACAAACACACTCACCCTAACACATGCTGTGTGAAGTACTGATGCTTTGGCCAACCTCTTCATTGCCTCAAGGGAAGAATTGAAGGGCTGTTATTTTTCTCTGTAGTGCAAAGGGAATGGGACAGGAACAATTGGTGACTAGTTTAAACATGGACTAAACCCACCCTGTGGGTTTTGCCTAGCTATTATGGAAGCAGAGGTGACCTCTTGTGTCCTTCAATGTCCTTCCTCTCTACTCCACACCACATAACTTTGAATCCATGGGGCAGTTTAGGTCCAAACAGAAAGAGGCACAGATGTCTCAATTTCTTGGGTTTCTGACATATTTATGCTACTAGAAAGACTTGTCAAGCCAAGCCAAGCCATTCTTGATGTAGAAGAGCTCCTGTGCAGTGGTGGGGTCCCAGAATGGCCTTGGAGAGGCAGAAGATGGAGTTTCTGTAGAGGTGAAGTGATGGGAGGTGTTCTTCATGGGAAACCAGAGTTAATTTCTTTCACTGATTTTAAATCAGCTGGTTATCACCACCTAATTGATTGCCAATAAATTACATCAGAAATAATACTTCACTCTTCTATAATGCTTTCCATCGCAAGATTCCAATTTCTTTTCGCAATAGAGAGGTATCAGTATTTCCTTTTTTAGAGGTGGGGAGTGCTATTCAGATGACTAGTTGTGGGCTAAGTACAACATTTAACACAGTCTTAGACTAGTGCCCAAGCCACTGGATAATCTTGATTTTCTAACCCCAAATATTTTTCCAAGCTAAACACACTTGTTTCCCCTCAGCTTTATTAAGCTGAGGGGGAGCCAAATGTTAAATAATAAAATACTGAGTTTATCCTGAATCATAGAATCATAGAACTGTTCTGGTAGAAGAAACCTTCAAGATCATAAAGTCCAACCATTAACCCATCATTGCCAGGTCACCACTAAACTATGTCCCTAAGTGCCACATCTTAAATACCTCCAGGGATGGTGACACTACCACTTCACTGGGCAGCGTGTGTCGGGGCTTTACAACCCTTTCTGGTGAGAAATATTTCCTAATATCCAATCTAAACACCCCCTGGTGCAATTTCAGGCCGTTTTCTCCTGTTATATGGGAGAACAGACCACCCCCACCTCACTACAACCTCCTTTCAGGTAGTTGTAGAGAGCGATAAGGTTTCCCTGGAGCCTGCTTTTCTCCAGGCTGAACAACCCAGAACTGACAAACTTTTGACGGCAAGATAGGTGCTGTTATTTTAATACTTGGCCGTTCTCATTTGTCATTTTGAAGTATTTTTCTACAGAAATAGTAAGATCCGGAACAAATACAGATTTTCATGTATTGAGAACTCTGAGAAGCCTTTTAGCTGCTCTTAGTTGGATGTCATAGTTCTCCTATGGCCATTGTGGAGCAGATGTGCCCTCTATATACAGGTGACAGGCAGGGAGGGACTGGCAGCTGCCTGCCTTAGCACTGTCTGGCAAGGTCCAGTTCCATCCCGTTGTATGGCCGTGGCCCATATGTGCTGCTAAGCAGCCCTGTCTTCAGCTGAAAATACATTTGTGCTCAAATCCATACTTCGTAAAGCTTCCAAATTTTGACTTTGTGCCTTTGTAAGCCTATGAAGATTGAAACAAAAGATGAAATTTCTGTCATTTCAAATAATTTATACTTTTTTTGATTTTTGCCTTAATGTGGCATGTGTGAGATTATTTTTTCACTAGTTTCATCAAAAACTTCTCTTTTATTGAGTGCTTTCTACTGTTGGCCCCTTCAAGCTTATCGGTACTGCCTGCAAGAATGACAAGTTTCATCTGTAGTTTCTCAGCAAAGTGGAGAAAACATAAATTCAAACTGCGCTCTGTATTTTGTTTGCAAATATTTTTGAGGGTCGAGATTATCAATAGCTGAAATATTCCTCAAGGTAGTTTTTCCTTCACGAATTTTAATTTCTCCAGACATGTTATTCTTAAACAACAATTTGTAGTAGGCATTTTGATGAAGTGCTGCTTTAATTTAGGAACACCCAGATCCCTAATTCTCCATGAAAGCCATGCTCATAAGACACTCAAAGAAATTTGAAAAACCCAGACGGATGTTTTCTCTTGTTTCAGAAATATTGTAACTCAGGCTGTTACAAATTACAGGAATTATATAGACTGCTCAAATACAGTTTTGCACTTATAATAGCTTGCTTCTTTTTCTAGTCACAAATTTGCTAACTTTATCCGTTTCTAAAATATTATGTACTTTACCATCCTTTAAGAACTCGGACTCCAGGTGGCAGGTTTTCTAAATCATGGAGGACTGAACAGGAGATGATGGCCATAATCACAGTCTCTGTGTTGACTCCTTGGCTGCTATTTCAGAAATATACACAGCAGTTGTTGTACAAATATTACAAATTGTCCGTGCTTGTATGAAGTGCTTTAAGATAAAATACATCTTTTGATAATAATTTCCTTAAGGTAAATTGTATCATTTCTTGAGGTTTGGAGGGAAGATGTTGATATTTAAATTGTGTGTAGAAGCCAGGTTTCTCCAATACCTCAAATGTGGGTTGGAGAAGCTTGGCTGAGGAGATAAAGGGGAGTTTATGGAAAGTTTTCATCTTTGAAGACAGGTGGTTGGTGACTTTTTAATACTATTTAATCTTATTATTTCTTTTTGTCTGTTCCATGGTTTGTGATGTGGATTTTTAATATGGTATTACTTTTACCCGCTGGCCATTATGTTTATCTAGCATACAAATCATTTAAACTCAACTGAGTTTTGTAGAGTTTAGCTTGAGAGAGCCTCAGAAAAAGATGTACATAAATTTGAAAGATACTTGCTCAAAGTGTGTCAGCAGCATATAATGAAAGTCAAAAATGTACAGCTAAAGCTAGGAAAAGAACTCAACCAGAGGCTGATGCCTTGCATAATAGGATACTTAAAAGCAACATCTTGAAAAAACGGGATACTTTTCCAGTGCAGCATATCATGAACCCAAGGAACTTGTGACAAAGAGATTTTGTGACTTAATATGACTGCAATTGATAATCTGTATAAACACTGAAAACATGTAGGTCAGTAGCCCTGAATCTTTGCAAATTTATCAGCCACAAGTCTCAGAGAGCATATGTGCTGTGTACATACCACACACAAACTCCTTGGCCAGTGTGCTGTTCACTGTATCCACAGATATGGTGGAAGGAGCAGCACCTGGAACTGTAAAAATAATATATTAAAGACACTTAGAAGAACTCAGTTTCACACTGTTCACAGCTACAGGGTTTGGCTTCCTAGCTCAAGCTGTGGCAGTTCATGCAGTCTTACTGTGGGCATGAAAAAAGAGCCGTTCCACCTGCAGCCAGTGGGTGAAATGGGCCAATAAACATTATCTTGCCATATCAGGGTTTTCAACTGAAGGCTGGAATACAGGTGCACTGGGACATAGGAATTTCTTGCACCAGTATTTATGATTTCCTGCTGCAAGTAATGCTTCCAACAGTGAGAACAATGCTGTTCCCTACCAAGTGATGGTGGTGCCTTGTGACCCTCCCTCATGGTAAAAGATTGTACAGGCGCTGATTCCCGTGAGCCACAGTCCAGGAATCACTACTTTATTTGTCTGTCTGCATAACCAGGAAAGAAAAAGAGATCAGTTAGAAGGTCTGGGAAATGCTGGTGCATGCTGCACCCCCCTGACTACTGCTTGTACCGTCACAAGACTGATTTCAGCTCTCTACTCAACTAAAGACATGGTGGTTTCTGCAGATATGTAAGAGATTGATGTAGTTCAAAATTTCAGCCTTTGGCTTCCATTTAGAGGATAAAGTACCTGCTTCCATCTGGATTTGGGAAAGTCTTTGCTGGGGCTGTGGTCTGAGACTTTCTGCCACCAATGAACTCTATAGAAAGGCAACTTTTAATTCTGCTGTCACTAAACCCTCCATAGAGTTTATGAGGTTGGATGAAATAAATGCAAATTTACAAGTCTAATGCCTGAGAACATAACCTAAATCCTAAAAGCCTGAGATTTCAATATTAGGGCGGCACATGATATGAATTCATGGGCATTATCGTACACACAATAATTAAAACCAAGGACTTCCAGTGGAAATGGGACTGATTAATCATTTTTTTTCTAGACCTCTGCCCCAAGGGTCAATTTTTCTTTAATTTAGGAACCGGCTTTCAGTCACACTTCAGTCTTCCCTTTACGGGCAGGAATCAATAAAGTCTCTCTCCTCTCCCTGGCTGCCTATTCAAATTTGTGGGAACTTGGTGTCTTTGAGCCTTACCTGGCTCTGTTGTATTGGATTGAAATTGATCAATGGATTCAGAAGATACTGAGGGAACAAGGGGCGGACAGGGAGACAGATGCCTATGTTCACACAAACATCCACCCAAATAAAAGGTCATGCATTTTCTTGGAAGGTTTGTCTCAGAAAATGATCCTCTGTTTTAAGACTTTTAACTAGTGTCCTCAAACCTCTATCATCTTCCTCAGGAGCTGTTAACCTAGGAGAGAAAAATTGTGTTTCAAAGATGGGCTACTTAAGTTACTTGATTATGGCAAATGGAGCACTCCAGCAGTTCATTGTCTAGGCTGTCCCTTGCCCTTGTTGAAATATATGGTAACAGGTTTGAGATATTAAAATTTGCAGTAATTTTGATTAGATTTAGAGTAAATGTCTACAGCCTGACTAGATATTTAAAGAACTGTACAGCTGTACAAAGCCAATCCCATTTCCATTATTAAGCCTGTGTACAAAATTCAGAAAAAAAGGTAATTGCCATGCTCAAGACATTTCATACTAGGGGCACATGAGCAAAAATGGTGTAGTGGATGTGACCAAAGACATCATTGGTGAAGCCATTTGTGCTCTTAACCCACACCAGTTGTGGACTAAATGACATTTGCATGAAGCACACTGGTGCCTGTAGCTGGAACAGAGTTCAATCACAAAATGCTGCTGTGCCTCAAGCTGTGGCAGCCGGATCCCTCTGGTCATGTGCTTGTAACTCACACTGAGGCTGAGGATTTCAGTGTTTAGAAAAGTCAACATTTGGGTGGAAAAATGTTTTCTATCTTTGTGGCCTAACTGGTGTCTGCTATGGGTATTTGCTCTACTTTGCACAATTAGTCATTGAGCAGGTCTATTATTTACTTACTACCCTTTGTGTTGCACCCAGTATGCAAAATTCACAGCTTTGGAGTAGGACAGGGACTGCTGCATGCTGAATTATGTAATGCAGAGGCTACTGGTATTCCAGCAACTCTCCTGCCGTATCTCACATAGGTTTTTGTGTCTGAGCAGATACAGATGTAGACTCTTCCTCAGATGAACTGATGGTTTTGGACTGTACTTTTTT
>VWZY01004269.1:599661-625032 GCA_013399075.1 Chloroceryle aenea
GTCGTCGCGGCTGCCGGTCGCCCGCCTTCAGGGCAGGTTCGAGGGAAGCCCAGGCTGGGGAGAGCTGCCATGGGGACCTGCGGTGCCTTCCCTGTGGGGGCCAGCCGGCAAACAGGCTCCTCATGCCGAAAGCCCGCCCGGTAGCCACAGGCTAGCTGCCTGCCTTAATTTAGGAACCGGCTTTTCCGGCAGCTCTGCCTGGTTTGAAAAGCTAAGTTGTGACACTCGCTTTATGAAACCCTTCTCGCTTTCCAAAATCCTCGCATATCTCCGCTTTCAGTTTGCGAGTGGAAGCTGTCAGGGAGGTGCCGGTGAAGGGCCGGTGTCAGCGTGGCTCAGGGCCTGGGGAGCCAGACCTTCATCGCTGGCGCTAGGATGGAGGATGCACCGAAAAGGGTTGAGTCACGGCGGCGACGGCGGCGGTGAGAAGGCACCGCGCCAGATCCCGCACCGCAAGAGAGCGATGTCGTTGTCATGCAGAGGGCACTCACGGATAGAGGGGGAAACCAGTTGCCCTCGGTGTCTTGCCTGGGTTTTTTTGAAGCGTGCTGTCTCTGTAACACCACTGGGACAGGGTGTTTTATTGGAAATGCTGGCGTCCTTCCCTCATTTGCCTTGCAAGGAAGCCTTGCTGCAAGAATGAGAGTTAACAGAGGGGAAGAAAGGACATACATATGCATACCACCAACTTTTTTCAGCATAAAGCGTGCTTCAAATTGCTGTTCGGTCATAGGGCAGGTGAGGATCGGACTTGGTCTATTTGGAGTTTCGTGTTTACAGGGAAGAATTTCCTTCCTGAAGTTTGATGGGAAGCCCTGTTAACAAGCAGGGAAACTTAGTACGGACCTAATTAAATATTGGCAGCATTCAACTGGGTGTTTATTAATTCTGAGAAATAACAGGCCATCAAGGAAAACTTCTGTGATAGAGAAAAAAGCTTAATACAGTTCCAAAGGAAATTTGCCTGAAGTATAAGTCCTGATAAACACTTGCTTTAAAAATCTAAAGTCAATGCAAAAGTTTTTGCATGTTAGAAACAGCCATCTTCTCTGAAAAGTTTAAACAACTATTCCCCAGGGGCTCCCAAAAATTACAGGATTACAGCAGAGCTAATTTCTGACAGAGGTGAATCAGACTTCTTCCAGCCCCAAAAATAAATAAATGCCATGATTTTAAAAGGCGTTTTATCTTTTATATGGTACAAATAACTATGCTTTTAAAAATCCCCGTCTTACTAGAAAGCTTAGGCCTTTTATAAAAGCAGGGATTGCATGCACAACCTCCTACAGACCTTTTTGACTTCCAGTATTTGGTTGGCAAAGAATGAAAAAGACTTCTGATGTACTTTGGTGTTAAGAGTGAACCTTAGCTTGTTGTCAGATTTGTTCATAAAGACCAGAAGTATTAAAATCTGTCATGTCTCTGAGGCATTAATTTGAAGGCTGAGGAACCTCCTTGACCCTTTTATTGTGCAACTTCAATGCAACTGGCAAAACCTCCCCACCTTCCAGTCAGTGAAAAATAAGATTCTTGTATCTTTATTTGGTTTTTTATTTGGTCGTAAGTGATGCCATCCTTTCTAGCTGGATGAGTAATATTTAGTGGTGATATAACTTGAGTTATGAAAGTATGTTTAAAAAAAAAAGGGAATTCTTTATTACATTCCTTTTTTTTTTCGTAACTCGGCTGTCCATCAAGCTGCAAAGGAGGAGGACAAAAGCTACAAAGATACTGTTTATAGGTTTAGCCACTTCATTGAAATTATGATTCCTGGAGTTGTAAAACATCAGATGTTTCTTTTTCATATTTTTTGTTTTCCCTGATCACCTTTTTATTTCTGCCACATTTGTAATTTCTATTTTTAAAAGCATCTTCACATGGACTTTGAATGGCATATTTTCAAAACAAAACAAAGTGTTAAGTATTTGTTACTACTGAACATTCGCTCATTTAGCTTTTGAAGTTAGTATCTCCATGTTGTCTTCAGCTTGGTCCTTGTTTCACACCCTTTCCCTATAAGCTGGTTTTATATTACAAGTATCTTTTCAGTGTGAAATGTCAGGGAAGCATCTGATCTGTATGTTTGCACCATAAAACCCCCTTTCATTTATTCTTGCCACTTTTCAGTTGCATGCATTGTTCGTTTTGATCTAGAAAAAGATAGTCTTTCACAAAAGACACCTGTGTGGAATGTCTGAGACACAACTTTTCTGCCCAAATAGTTTGACGTTTGTCAGCATATTCTTCAGGGTGTGTCTGAAGGCTCTTTGTGGTCTTTTTGTCCCCTCTCCATTTCATCTACTGGTGGGACAGTGACTTGCCTCTGGTCTGGTCAGGCAGACCTCACTTCTTATATTTGCAAGGTACCATAACTTGGAAGTAAAAGAAAACACTCCACTTTTTGTCAGGAAGAGGCATTTATTTTCAGCTGGTGGAAGATTGAATGTCTTGACCATCTTCTGAGCTTTTTTCCCATTGCTGGTGTGTTGTAGTGAAGGACTCATCTGTTGGGCCAGTTTTTGTTACCTTTGTGTTTGGCTGTCTACAGCTGTTAGTGGTTGTGCTGTGTTTGGGTGGTAAGTTTCTATTGCTCTGTTTCTAAAAATGCTTGAGTTCTTGGTCTTGAGATCTTGGGGCCTAGGTGGTGAAGAGGGCTTTGCAGGCATTTCTGTAGCTCGGGTAGCATAGTCACCTTTTCTCTTACTCCAGGCTCAGAGGCAGAGATATTTACTTGTCTGGGATTCATTGCATCTCATCTCATGCTTACCTGTAATTTTTTTTTATGCTTACAATTGCAGGGCTTGCTAGATAGAGCATTTATTCAGATGGATGTAGAACTGCAGTTGTGCTCGTGCCCTCCCTGTGGGGTTGAAGGGAGCACATGTGCCTTCTCTTGGGCACAAGGACTGCTTCCTTGAAACCATTGGCTTGATGGGGAAAAAAAGGTTTTATGCCATGTGAAGTCAGGATTCATTTCATTTTACAGAGTCATAAAATAGTGTCATACTTCTTTAGAGGTAAACAGTATTGCTGTTCTGTATTACACTGTACTTTGTTTTCAGCACTGAGAGTTGTTTGATAACAAGGGCTTTGGCCTACTTACCTTCTCATTCTTGGGTCTTGTTTGTTGCTTCAGGACCTTAGTATGTTTGGACAATAGTGCCCTTCTGTAGTATTTAAATCTGCACTGGGAGAACATTATAAATCCATATTTGTTCAGACTTTCTCAAGGCTTAGCATATTTTTCAAAGGTTTAATTTATTCTGAATTTAAAACTGCTGAAAAGAGCATCGTAACTGAATGGAGTGTAGCTGTAGACAGATAAATGACTATGCAAAAATGACACGGTAGCGATCCATATTTATGCTCCATCACTTTAATGCATTAGCTCAACTCATTCATTATATAATTTTCTACTCCTTTTCAGAAAACAAGCTGCAATCGTTATCGTCCTTTTTGTTGTTAATGATGTTTCATTCTATTAACTTGCAGTTTTGAGAAAACACAGAGAGCAACGTTATGAAGTTTAGCATATTACGTCTATGACTCTAGTGCTAGCAGTGGAAACATGCTTCTCTGCAAGTAAACAATTATAACTGACAACTAGGAAAGAAATACACTGGGTGAGACACTGATTTTGTATTGGTCTTTCAACTCCAGGTGTGCCTTTACAGGTCAAATGTTAATTGTTTAAAAACACACACACAGAAGCCTGTGTGAAAATGTACTTTTCTTATGGGATTCATAAGTATTTCTTTTCTCCCCTGTATAGTCCAACTAAAAGCAAAGAGCATCATTCCGAGTCTTCCCCTAGTTCACAAAGTCTGAGTTCTTCAATGTTTTGTGAATTTCCTTTCTTCCCTTTTTCCTTTTCTTCCCTTTTTCCTTTTCTTCCCTTTTTCCTTTTCTTCCCTTTTTCCTTTTCTTCCCTTTTTCCTTTTCTTCCCTTTTTCCTTTTCTTCCCTTTTTCCTTTTCTTCCCTTTTTCCTTTTCTTCCCTTTTTCCTTTTCTTCCCTTTTTCCTTTTCTTCCCTTTTTCCTTTTCTTCCCTTTTTCCTTTTCTTCCCTTTTTCCTTTTCTTCCCTTTTTCCTTTTCTTCCCTTTTTCCTTTTCTTCCCTTTTTCCTTTTCTTCCCTTTTTCCTTTTCTTCCCTTTTTCCTTTTCTTCCCTTTTTCCTTTTCTTCCCTTTTTCCTTTTCTTCCCTTTTTCCTTTTCTTCCCTTTTTCCTTTTCTTCCCTTTTTCCTTTTCTTCCCTTTTTCCTTTTCTTCCCTTTTTCCTTTTCTTCCCTTTTTCCTTTTCTTCCCTTTTTCCTTTTCTTCCCTTTTTCCTTTTCTTCCCTTTTTCCTTTTCTTCCCTTTTTCCTTTTCTTCCCTTTTTCCTTTTCTTCCCTTTTTCCTTTTCTTCCCTTTTTCCTTTTCTTCCCTTTTTCCTTTTCTTCCCTTTTTCCTTTTCTTCCCTTTTTCCTTTTCTTCCCTTTTTCCTTTTCTTCCCTTTTTCCTTTTCTTCCCTTTTTCCTTTTCTTCCCTTTTTCCTTTTCTTCCCTTTTTCCTTTTCTTCCCTTTTTCCTTTTCTTCCCTTTTTCCTTTTCTTCCCTTTTTCCTTTTCTTCCCTTTTTCCTTTTCTTCCCTTTTTCCTTTTCTTCCCTTTTTCCTTTTCTTCCCTTTTTCCTTTTCTTCCCTTTTTCCTTTTCTTCCCTTTTTCCTTTTCTTCCCTTTTTCCTTTTCTTCCCTTTTTCCTTTTCTTCCCTTTTTCCTTTTCTTCCCTTTTTCCTTTTCTTCCCTTTTTCCTTTTCTTCCCTTTTTCCTTTTCTTCCCTTTTTCCTTTTCTTCCCTTTTTCCTTTTCTTCCCTTTTTCCTTTTCTTCCCTTTTTCCTTTTCTTCCCTTTTTNTCTCTTTTCTCTTTCTCTTTTCTCTTTCTCTTTTCTCTTTCTCTTTTCTCTTTCTCTTTTCTCTTTCTCTTTTCTCTTTCTCTTTTTTCCCTCCTCTCTTCTCTTTTTCCTTTTTTGTGTCTTTCTCTTTTTCCTTTTTTTGTGTCTTTCTCTTTTTCCTTTTTTTTTGTCTTTCTCTTTTTTCTTTTTTGTGTCTTTCTCTTTTTTCTTTTTTGTGTCTTTCTCTTTTTTCTTTTTTGCTCTGGGTCTGTGAGCCTCATTAAACCTATTTGATATAGCAATGATCAATTAAAACAGTATTCCCAGTCACCCATTCTTTGTCTAGTGGAGGATGTTTAAATTCAATTGCAGCCTTGAAAGATAGGTTAATTGCATTTATGGTCTTTGTTTTCATAAGATCCTTCAAAATTTGTATTAAATTTTTCTTGCTAGTCTGTGGGACTTAGCAGGTGGATGCTCTGGGCTGCTTCTCCCAATCTTGAAGGTTACTTAACAACCTCTTTCCTTCCCATCCTTCCTCCTTCTGCATTCAACTCACCAGAAAATGCCACCTATTTATACTAAGCTTTCTAAGTCTATCTTGGAATTATGCTTCCTCTTTTAAGGAGAGCACATTGTTTCTTGAAAGGTTAAAAGGATTTTACCAGGTACTGTTTAGTAATTTCTGTCTTGTATATTACACATAATAAGACACACTATTCAGTGCCCTTTAGTGTGATTATTGCATGTCTGAAGTGTTTCATAAAGCAAGTAGTTTAATCAGCCACATAGTAGTAACACTGTACTTAGAAGAGCTATCATCCTGGAGGCTGTAATAATCTCTGATTTGTAGTGCTACAACTAGCAGAACTTAATATGCAGATCTCATTGTGAAATGCAGTCAACACTGGGATGAAATGTGATGAGTGATTAACAGTGCACAGTAGCATTATATAAGAAGTTACGATATAAGGTGAAGAAAACATTGTGTTAAATGTCACAGGAGGTTCTTGGCTTTGGGACGCGATGATTCATTAGGTGTGCAGAAAGTATGTGCATGGGTATTGCAAAAGTGGAGGTGTATGCAGCCTGTCTAAAGAGGTGGTTGGACTATCTCTTGTTGCCATTGCCCTGGCTGTCAAGGTTTATTCAGGTTCTTCCTCTGCTTTGGTGTCTTTCTGTCCAAGGCTAGGTGAAGGCACAGTCTTCATATTTTGGAGTTAAAGAATGGAACAAAAGTCTTCATTTCTCAGAAAGCATTAGAAAACAAGTTCCTATGGATTCATACTGACACCTTCTCCATTTCAAAATGTCCTATTTTTACTATATGTGGGGGCAAATAGAGATCCAAGTTCTGAGACTTTCTAGAACAGAAGGGCTGCCATAGTTAACTGCCTTACGAAAGACTTACCATGTTCAGATTTCTAAAGCCTTTTAAAAAATTCCTCTCAATGGGAAATTGATTCTTATATCCTGAAAGTTCAGTTCCTTTAGGGAAGAACGCTTTGACACCTGATCTCCTCATCTTCCCTTTTGAAGACATATGTGTGTATACATCTGTTTTGGATTCTTTGTTCTCTCACGAAGTGGATTCACAAGTGAGGCTTACCTCTGGATTGCGTGAGTGCAGTTTGAGGATGACATGGGATGGGACTTCTGAGCTACATAAACCAAAGAAAACCATAACATTAGATGCAGTATTCTAACTTGCCTGTCTTACTGAGAAGCTTGGCTACCCCTTACCTTACTGTCTCCCCAGTTCAAGACAAACAGGGAAATCCCAGAGAGAGTCCAATGGAGACCTACAAAGATGATGAAGGGACTGGAACATCTCTCTTAGGAGGGAAGACTGAGAGCCCTGGGACTGTTTAGCCTGGGAAAGAGAAGACTGAGAGGGGTTCTTATTAATGTTTACAAATATCTGAAGGGTGGGTGTCAAGTAGAAGGGGCCAGTCTCTTCTCAGTTGTGCCCTGTGATAGGGCAAGAGGTAAAGGTCACAAGGTGAAACACAGGAAGTTCCCCCTCAACATGAGGAAAAACTTCTTTACTGTGAGGGTGACAGAGCACTGGAACAGTGCCCGGAGAGGTTGTGGAATCTCTAGAGACTTTCGAAACCTCCCTGGATCTGTTCCTGTGCCCTAGGTGTTCTTGCACTGGCAGGGGGATTGGACTTGATGATCTCTGTAGGTCCCTTCCAAGCCTTACCATTCTATGATTCTCTGATAACAGTTCTTTTAGATATTATTCCTCCAACTGTCAGTGCACACAGTCCACACCTTTGTTAATGTAGTTACTCAACTTGGAATTTCAGAGCTCTCCTTCAGGACATATGTTTCGTCAGGACAGCACTTCAGAGGTCACAGAACAATTTGGGTGAAAAGTGAACTCAGGAGTGCTCTAGCTGGAGCTCCTGCTGCGAGCAGGACAAGCTTGGAAGTCAGGAGCAAGCTGGTCAGGCCTGGAGAAGCTCCCTTGTTTCTCTTTTTGTGTCTTGTCATCCCACTGCGCACTGCTGGGAGCAGCGTGGCTTCCTCTTGTTGATGACCTCCTCATAGGTGATGGTGGGGATGCAGTTAGGTCCTGCCAAGGCTCTAGGCTGAGCCAGCCCTGTTCCCTCAGCCTCTCCTCAGAGGTCAAGTGCTCCAGCTCCAGCTTTGTTGGTGGTCTTCCACTGATCATTTTATCAGTGTTGTCCCTGGACTGGGAGAGGCCAGACTGGATACAGTATCTCAGTGTGGTTGAATGGGTGCTGGCCAAGGAGATGATCACTTCCCTTGGTCGGTTGGATAGACTTCTGTTAGTACAACCCAACGTGCTGATGGTCCTCTCTGCTGCCAGGGCATGCTGCTAGCTTCTGTTTGTCTTGCTGTCTGACATGAGCACTGAGTCCTTTTCAGCTGAGAGGCCTGTGGTGCTGCCAGGGGTTTTCTTCCTCAGGCATTTGTCCTTGTTGAATTGCATGAGGTTCCCATTGGCCCATTTCTCCAGCCCATCTAGGTCCCTCTGAATGGCAGCCCTGCCCTGGAACCCTGGAATGTATCGAGTAGTCCCAGTCTTTGACATGCTTTGAATGTGCATCCTGTTCTTTGCTTACATTCTTCTTTGCCTCTCTTAACTTAGAGAGCTTTTGTCACCTTGCCTGGTGTTTTTTTTTTTTTTTTTTTGTGTTTTTTTTTTGTTTGTTTTGTTTTGTTTGTTTGTTTGTTTTTTTTGTGTGTGTATGCTTGATTAGAAACTGTATTGTGTTCTATTTTCTTTAGAAACATAAATCAGCTAAAATACAAAATATGGGAGTAGGATGTATGTTGATTACTTAACTGATGACCTTAGAGAAGGCTGGAATGAGGAGAGATGGTCCTCTTTTACTTCTGATAGCTTCTTGCTCACTCCTCCTCACTTCCCTTTGGCCATTCTTAAGAGACGTTCTAAAATTGAACTGTGTCTCACTGGAAATGAAATCCTTAATCAGTAAACTTGACCTTTTTATTGCATATTTATTATTCAATTAGTAATAAAAGGCTGTTATCTTTATGAAAGTTGGAAATAGAACATTCCTTGTAAAAGAAAGCAGGAAAATGTACTTAATTTTTAAAGCGTGGAAAAGTGCATGTGCTGCAGATATGTTACAAACATGTTATCTAGCTGATTTGTCTGGAGGAAAAAAAAAAGATATATTTGATCAAGAAAATTCTAAAAACAAATAAGATTTTTGGAAACACCAAGATCTAGAAACTAAACTTGTTTGTTTACTTCTGTCTCTTTCTAGATTTCCATCTATGTACTTAAAATTCTGTATCTTTAATCCCCCTGTATTAAATTAGAAAATCCTTTATAACAGTACAAGTATTTCCAGATCGGCTAAAAACCAGCAGTAGCATTACCTCATCCCATTTGCAGTTGTCATCATGGAATTGGATAATGAACTTTTGTTGAAAGTAGAATTTCCTGTCAATATTAAGATAATTTCTTAACTGGTGTTTGCTTTGAGAATTCTAACTGTGCTGCCGTTGGTCAGGCAGTGGCGTTCTAGAGATTAGTAACAGAAGTTTAATCAAATTTAAATCTAAGTTATTGTTAAATAAGGATTATAAGATGTGATCCATCTATCCAGACTTTGAATCATGTAGTATTTCAGATATGCTTATTTCCTCTATAGTTCCAAATCAATACTGATTCATCATATTCAAAGGAGCTTATTTTACAGATTGACTCACTGATTGTCATCTTCTAACTTTACCACAGGCTTGATTTTTAGTTTTATTTTTTCCAAATCTTGTTAGTGCACCTGCTTGTGTGCTTATTGTATCAGCGGGGTCCTCAGTCTTTGGTTTTCTGTCTTAAATACTTGAAGGCTTGTTCAGGTTGTAGACAAGTGATCACAAATGTAGTATGATACTAGTTTACTACTTTTGAAATGGATTAAACTGTAATTTCATTAGATACAGAGAACTATTTTAGCATCAGAACGAGTGATGTAAGGGTAGAGTTTAGCATAATTCTTTGTTTTGTGTTGAACATTCATGAGAGGAAGTGTTTTTAAAACCCGGCTTTTGCTTTTGGTGTTTGCTTGTTCTTTGCTGCATGGAGAGTCTTGGATAAAAGCTTTTGTTGAAGTGTTGCACTGAATATTATATAATTGCTTGTCAGCATGTTCACTTCATTACTCTCGTGGAGGGAAAATACTTCCGTATGCCGGCAAGAGAGGCTTTTGCATAGGATACCTACCATGCTTTATTAAATACAGCCTGTAGACACTAATTTTTCTCTCCCCCCTCTAATTCAGACTCCAGGTAGAGGTGGATCTCAGAGCTCAGATTCGGATTCATCTGCCACACCAGGAAATGCCGTGGACGTGAACAATGAAGGCTCTTCTGAGGTACTGTACATGGGACTGAAGTCTCAAACCTTGGGTGCTGTTTTTCTGGAACATGAAGCTGTTGGAAGTAACTTTTGATGCTACACTAAATAAATGCTCAGAAATGTTATCTTCTACAGATTGGTGGTTACTTAAATAAAAAAAGGCTAGGTCATGTTTATATGTAACTGTTAATTAGGCTTATCTGTCTAAATGGTCGCAATCAATCCTTCCTTTAATCCTAGAGATTAATCATTACTATTAAAAGCAGTGAGATGTAAGCTTAAGACTCCTCATTAATAACTCTTTTACGAGAGTTCCAAAAAACGGAGGCTTAACATTTTATCA
Organism: Chloroceryle aenea; assembly: GCA_013399075.1. NCBI lineage: Eukaryota > Metazoa > Chordata > Aves > Coraciiformes > Cerylidae > Chloroceryle > Chloroceryle aenea. Next base: position 609,733 of record VWZY01004269.1, read on the forward strand.
CACTTAGACTGCCCTTTCACCTTGCTTCTGCTAAGCTATTGTATACTGGAAACCTAGTCCTCCTTGTGAAATATCACATGTTGCTTTTTGTTTGGTGTTGGTGTATAAATCTACCACTTTTAAATCCTATCCACTTTTTTTGTGCTGTATGCCATGCTTTACCAGCAGAATAAGTTGTTATTCTTGCTTCGATCCCATATTACAAGGTATTTGAATTTACAGTGTTGTCAAATATTAACTCTGAAAAATGCCAACTGAGTTCACTGGCTGCTGAAGCTGGTTTGTGCTAATGTAGCCTGATGACCTCGCTTGAAAATGTTTCAAGCTTAGCATACAAATGCAGTGCAAGGTTAATTACTTCTATTACATCATTAAAGGGAGCAAAGTGCCCTTTCTTACACTGAATAAACTGCATGATGATTCAAATACTTCTATGTCTGCTATGACAAGAGATAAGAGAAACTTTCACTGTGATGTTAAAAACCCTAATTGCCTTCCATCTGTTCGCCTGCTAATTTTTTATTTCTTGAAGGCTTGTTACTGTCAGTATAATCAGACATGCCTTAATATTTTGCTGCACGTTACACACGTCACACATTTGTTGAGTCCAAATCTGTTTTGTAAGCATATTTACACTGTCCTTGAATCAAATAAATACTCTTAAATTGCAGACTAAATTCTCATAACTTCTGTAGTTAATTAAGGCATTAAAATGTGTGATAAGATTTTTCTTTCTGAAGTTTGGCTAAAATTGCACAATTCTGTTAACACACCTGCAGTATCACTGACTGTACAACTTATGGGTGTCACAAGGTACCTAAATACCAATGTAGTAGTATTTTCTTGATGTAGGATGAGCTTTCAAAGTGGTGGTGTGCCTGCACTATTGCACCATTTGCTTTTCTTGCTACTGAGTTGAAACTGGATCAAACCAAAGGCTGCCATGTCACTTCTGGTTGATCCTGTATAATGTGAAAAAGTATCTTTTAGTTGTCAGTAATTCCACTATTTGTGATGTTGGTTACAAGCAGGGTGTTCTCCTTAGCATATAATTTCAAAATCTGTTTGAAATTGAGCTCTAAAGCTGGTGATGGGTTTTTACTGTGTTGAGATTCATGTGTTACAGCTTGCAACTTGAGCCTTTCTGTTGATCTTCCTTTTCCTGCACAGCTGGCCTGAGGTCTTGTCTCTCTGAGAGCTTCTCTCCAGGAGCACCATAGCCAGACTTCGCAGAATGTTTACTCTCTGTTTTATAATTATGTTTCCACCTGGTTCTCCAGTAAACTCAGAAATCTAAATGTCTTATTTTCACTCCAGTTTCTTTCTTGGTTAGATTTTCTATATTGCTGAAAGATTCAAATTAAAATTATCACATCTCTGCAGATTCTCTTGTTTCCTGTCTCCTCAAGCCTGGTTGACATCAGTCTTGATCTTTGAGAATTGTAGTGTGAAACAAAAGGAGTGGAAAGAATAAATTCAACCTGCCCCTTGCTCAAGGAGAGGTGGAAGTCTGGTTTAGTTCTGTCTGTGGCCACATCAGTACTTCAGATCACACATAGACCTGTAATCAAGTCTAGATACATCTTGTATTCACTGTGTAATCTGCCCAAGGAGGAAACATTTGATCCTACCCTACCTTAAGTCCCAGTGCAACTCTGCAGTACAGGGTTGCTAAATATTTTATGCTTGCAGTGAGTCCACCAGTGTGCTTATACTTTTATTAGTGTAATGTGGCTTCATTAAGCTGGACAGATTTGCCACAGACACCCTTTTTGGAAGGGGCCTTAACTTCTCCATGCATGCACAGAGAGAGTTGTGTGCAGTCTGTTCTGTCTGTCTCTAGAGCTGGGCCATGGGGGTGCAGGCATCCTCCAGCCAGCAGTATGAACAGAGGCCCAGAGCATTTTACTCTCCATCCTGCTTTTTTCAGGTGTTTAAACACATAGCAGGTGTCTTGAAGATGTAAAGCTATTCTTCAGAAACCAATTTAACTTTTGGCTCTGGAAATCTTCGGTGAGCATGCTGTGGTTTGTTTTTCTTTTTTCTACCAAGGAAGGTGTGTATTTTTCCCTATATGTGCAGCTGTACTGGTGCCTAGGCCTCTCCTGGTGCTGCTGACTGGCTTGTTACTTTATCTGGGTATTTCTGCAATCTCACCACAGCACTCTTGTCTCATCTCTGTGCATCATCTGAACACCGTTATGGGAAACAGTGGGATGGATTTCACATGATGCCTTTTAATGTCCATTCACAATTTGTTATACAACTTGTTTCTCTGTCACATGAAGGGCGTACCAAGAGTACCTGGAAAACACGTAGTAGTATGCAGCATGGTGCTGGCTTTTAAAGTATTTAACATTTGTTTATTTTCACATTTATAACTGTTTCTTCTTGTGTTCTCCCTGGTACTGATAAGCCATTTGGAAAAACTATCTTTCCAAAAGGAGAACAAACTTCACCTTTGGTGATTGTAGAGACCTTTCAGCGTAAGAATTTGAACAGTGTTTGATTCCAAATCTGCTTTCTTGTCTTAATTAGTTTCTTAAAAACAAATATACATTTCGCAGGGCTTCATCTGTCCACTGTGTATGAAAGTGTGTGTAACTCCTACTGATCTGTCTGAACATTACCAGAATGAGCACACTGGGACAGAAGGAAGACAGGAGCTTCGTCACCTCCCAGCTGTTACTGTGGGTCCTGTTTATTTTGTTTCAATAGCTTTGGTAATGGGCTGCTTTAAATGAACATGCATCTTTTCACATGGCTTGGGTATCAGCTTCTTATATTGTTTCATTTGATTCCTTTGATTGCTGTAACATAATTTGATCTCTTGTGCATGATTCCAAAGCATACATTCAGATGAAGAATTAATCTCTGTCTAGCCTTCTGGTTTGCAGTTGTCTCTCATGTGAACCATTTGCAGTATTGGAACACTTGCAGTCACTGATCTGTTCTTTTTGAACAGCTTTTGCTTGATTTTCTTGTAAATAAGACTGTTACATTATTTGATTTACTTCACATTGGACTCAGTGTAATGATAAATGTGGTATTAGATCTGATACATCCTTTGTGAAAAGAAATGTTTTGGTCTCTTATTAGCTAACTATTTTTAAAGCAGGTTTCTAATTGGGGGTAGGTACATTGGGTAAAAGTTGGAGTAGAGGACAGGAATATAAAAATTTAGCCTCTTTTCTTCTTGAACATACCTAAGAGCCTTATGTATTGCACCAACATTATAAAAATAAACTCCATTTTCTTTATCTAGAATTTTATTGATATATGTTTATGCCCACAACAAAATGCAAATGCTCTTTCAGTTAATAGAGATTATAATCTTCCAACTGTGGAGTTTAAAACTGCACAATTAAAAAAAGTGTGCAGTTTTACACTCCTCAGAAGAACTTAGATTCTGTAAGGGAACAGCCTTCAGCTGCACAAAGCTATCTGGACTTTTTCTACTATGAACCTTCAGAGAGCAGATTTAGACTTCTGGGGGCAGGCAGCTTGCCATGTGCTAAATGGCTTTGTGTGAAGATGAAGTTTTTCATTCTTTCTGCTGATGTTACTTTTGTTGGGTTTTGAAATCATAGTGTTTATTCTAGGCTGTGTGAGTGGTGTGAGTGATCTGATTTTATTGTGTTTGTCGCTGTGTATGTTTTCTAAGTACAGTCTTTTTTCTTCTCTACACTTGATGGGAATTTACACTTTATTTTTGGAGGGAAAACTTCAAATGTTAATCCCAAAGGTGGTGATAGCCAACAATAACCGATTATCCTAAGAGTTACTTGAGGTTTCTTTCCAAACCTTAAGTGTCACCTGTTAAAGTGAGCAGGATCTGTGGTAAAACTGGCCTGTGCTGCTCTCCTGGAGTGCTAGGGAACCAGGACAACTGAGGACTGGCTTTTGTTTGACTCCTCACTGTGTCCCCTTGAAGCAGAGACCATCTCTAGTGCTCTGTTCCTGGTCAAGTCAGCTTTTTATTTTCTTTATTATCTGATCACAATGCAAGTGCCTTACTTGAATAAGCTGTAACTTACCAGTGATAGAGTGTGGCATTCCTGATGTGGTGATATCAGTAGACTCTGGCATATGAGCCATCAGAGGTGGTTTAGTTACCTGAAGAAGTTACTCTTTTTCTTTAAGGTGAATTGTGTTTAACATAGTTTCATGGAGTTGACTGTGAGTTCTTGTCCACTGTGAGTTTTTGTTTTTCCACCATCAGTTACTTGTTGCTATTTTTTACTTGTCAATAGCTGATTATAACTTTTTTAATTGATAAGACTCATGTATTGAGTGTATCATGTGAAATGCAAATTCAGTCATTTCTAGCTGTTGCTGATTCTTGTTGGTAAAGCTGTGTTTCTTGTTACAGGGATTCAGTATTTATCTGGAAGAGGTGAGAAACAATGAAAAAAATATATGGCTAGTTTGGTGGGGTTTTTTCAGTCTGATCTTTTGTTACCTCAGCATGCATAGAAGCATTGAAAAAGTGGGGAAATACGTTAATCACTATCACCAATACTAGTATGTGAAGTTTAAAATGTTTACCGAGAAACTGATGATTTGCATTTGTTGATGGAGAATAATAGTTTTCATTTGCAACAAGAGCATTGTGGTCACAAAGCAGTGATGCAGCCAGGCTTTTAGCCTTCATTCCATCTTTGCCATTCCTGGACAGCATAAGAATAATATCAGTGTCATCCTATGTAGCAGACATATGAAGCATTGTAGAGTTTGGCTTACTTAAACTCGTTTTTGGCCTTCTATTGCTTGTGGATACTATTGTGTGAAGTTCAAATTTTGTTGGAAACAATGGTGAAGGAGCTCTCAAATTCAGGATTTTTGCCAGTGCGTTTTCCTCAAATGTGGAGAAAGGAGGTTTTGTGAGGCCAGTGTTTGTTCACAGCTTGTGAGACCTGAAAAAATTTCACTTGGTTGACAACAGCATTAGTACCTATAACTTTCTTCATCAAACTGTCTTCCACTGAGACACCCTCTAAGCTGATGAACATTTTAGTAAGCTGGGTCATTTGCTCCACTTCTCACTGTCCTTCCCTCCTCTCCATCCTCCATGAAGCAATGCAGTGACAGTTGGTCTTGTTTTGCAGTCACAGTCACCCACACCTGCAGTTTCTGAAGGTGCCTGATGTCCTGTCATGGGGAAGGATCCTCATCACTCACCTACAGCCATACTTAAGGTCTTCCTTTTAAACAGCTCTCTCTCCAGCCCTCAGTTGTCAAATAAAGGATTGCACCATATGATACCTGGTGAAAATGATAGTGAAATACTCTCTGCTGCCCCTCAAGCACCGATGAAGCCTTACTTTAAAAGACAAAAGCTTATTCAAGCTGCAGGAACAACCAACAAAATGTTGGCAAGTGTCTCTGTCCATATATAGCCAACTCAGCCAAACAAATGCCATATGAATGTCACGTTTCCAAGCAGGGACATTGTTCCCCAACTTTCATGTGTACAGTCATGTCAGTAACAAAAGCCAGGCAGCTTCTTCAGTTTTGATTTATTTTTCCTAAAGGAATGATACATTTCTAAACCTTCTCCAGCATTTCCTGACTGTCTCTGTTGGACATACAGGACATCTAAACTGTGAGTCACTTGGGCTTAGTTTCAGAATTCCCTTCCCAGTTTCTCCTGAGGCATCCAAAAAACCCACTGTTTGGTACTCCTGCAATGTTTAGAATATAGTGCTCATTAATATCAATTTGTCTTATCTTCAAGTAGGCTAAATCTAAGGCTGTTTTTAAACAGTCTTTTTCTGTAGTTTTCATAACTTTCAAGATATTTCATAAATATTTCTTAGCTAATAAAAGCAAGATACCACCCTGATGTTTTCTGAATAGGCTTTTTATAGCAGTGTAAATAGCTTTCAGTGTAAATTGGCATACCAGTTGTGCACAGATGTGAGTTGTTTTTTGTCTTTCAAAAAGACCTTGTTCTTCAAAGCATTGTTTGAGGGTTTTTTTCCATACTTATCTCTTATTGTAGATGCAATTGATTGCATATGCTGGTTTTGTGGATGCCCTTGGAATGTTGCAGAGTGGTTTTTGCACACGAGGTCAGTGCTTTAATGCTGATGTTTTATTCTCTTTGGCCGCTCCTTCAGTTGCTTCTGAAATAGGGTTCTGAGAGCCATTATCACCTCAGCAGTACTTTCCTGCTTTACACAGGAACAAAAAATCATTGGTTAAGCTACATTAGTATGTTAATTTGCTGCAACATTTCAACAATACTAAGAGAATGAAGAGCTAGAGATACTGGTTTGATTTTACTTGGCAATGTGATGCGACTTTCCTTTAAGAAACAGAATCTACTGGAGTAGAATTTCTAATTCGTGACAAAATTGCAGACTTGTAGGTTGTGACAGAGTTGTAGTCTTTCCCATCAATAGTAATAAAAAGAGAACAGAACTGAAGTAGAAATTATGTTGGTTCTATTCTTAGGAAGAATCCAGCTTCTTTTCTGGGAAGGCATTGAATCTTCAGTCTGGTATAAAAAAATCTATCAAGGCATGGGTTTTCTTTTTGTCCAGAAAGTTAAATACATACTTGCACACTTGTAAAATTGAAATTGACTGCAGTTCTTAATTATATAAAACTTGACCTTTTTACCTACTTTTCTAATGATTAAATAGAGATGTTATCTGAGGAAGCCACTGTCATCTTACTATTTATGTAAACACCGGGGAAAGGGCTTTCTTGTGGAAGGCATGGAAAAAATGTCAGCTGTATTTTCCTTTTAACAATACACAAAGGGAGTGACCTAATTATTTATTTATTCTTTACCTTAAAATATATCTTTTTTTTTTTTTTTTTTAAATCTGTACAACTTCTGGAAGAAACTGTGAAATGTGATCTTGCCCTTGCCTTCTAGCCAAACAGTTTAATCTGCCTCTGAGAACTTCCCGAGGGTTCAGTTAATTGCTTTGATCTCTATTTGGGAAACAAAGCCTAGAAAATACTTGATATATCTTTCAGCTCTGAAATATTGGTATGGTGTCTTGTCCTCTGGCTCTAAGTATATACAGTTCTACCTAACCAGAGAATAACTGAGTTTTAGCTTAGGCTTACTGTGTAAATGCTGGTGAAGATGTGTGTCTTGTGTTGGGGAAGGTGGTGGAGATTCACCTGCAGTGGAAAAACCTGAATGGTGAATTTAAATTTTTTTCCAAATATTTGTGACATACAAAATCTGAAATAAACTCCACAACATGTTTATTCCTCCGGAAATGTGAACGTGCTGTAGAGCTCTTGAACGTACTTTCATTTTATAAACATTCTGGGCTTTATTCACAGCATAGAGCTTACCGTACCAATCCAGTTGTGAAAGAGTTGTTACTGTAAGTCTGGATTCTGAGACATGGGAAACATAGGCCATGGGTGCAAGGTGCAGCTCTGGGCTTGCAATCACAGCTATTGCTTTTTTGTTCATGGGGCTCTCTGGACACAGGCTTTAGGCTTGAATGCTGGCCCAGTACTTCTGACATGTCAAAGATGAATCCCAGAAAATCAAGTGTATTTAAACTGAAAGCCTGGTCATATGAATGCCAAGCACGTTAAAATGCATACTGGATTGGGCTAAGTTGTCCTACAGCATGTAGAGGGTAGACTAGTCACTAATGTTCTCCTTATGGTAAAAGTATCAGTTATACTCAAATCCCTTGGGATGTGTGTTTGGGTTTTTTTGGTTGTTGTTGTTTTGGTTTGTTTTTGTTTTTTTTTCTACCACGGTACTTAAATATTTTCCAGGAAGAGTGGAATAAAATTGACTTCTCAGTGGCAACCAGCAAAGCTCCTTGGTTCTTTAAACTTGACTCATGACATAATTACTGGAATAAGAATTCAAGATGTTGCAGAAGTTCTGGATTAGCAGAGAGAGCTCTGTGTGATAGATGGCTGTCTGCCACATACAGATGGAGATCAGCAACAGTAATAACAGCCTAAATGGGATAATTTGTTCAGTTCTATGCAGTAGGAAAATGGGATTGCAGAACAGAGTAGATAGTCTCAGATATTTCAAGAAAATGCTAAGGAAGCTGGGTAGCTATGGCTGTGACTTTCAAACTTAAATAGGGTACCATTTTACTTGGACTCCAACTATATGAGCAAATCTGAATTCCATCCTGTAAAAACTGTTTTGTTGATAGGACTGTTCTTCAGGAAGTGTCATCTTCTTTCTGCCAGATAACTCCAGTTTTAATTTCTTAAAAAGGAGCTTCAAATAAAGTAAGCTGTGCTTTTTCTCATTAATTGCTTAAGAGAAGATTTTGTATTAACTCAACAAAGACAATTTAATTAAAGCTCTGGGGAAAAGATACCTGTTGGCAGATGAAGACAGATTTAATGCATGTATATGTAGGTGTCTCAAGCTCCAGTTTTTGATGACAGAGCCTAGGGAGCTGTTATGCCGACCCTACATACAGTATACACATTTTTTAGATCAGCTGCCTAGTTTCTTGTTCTGTGAACTGTGTTGACTAGCTCTGTATTGGTGGTAACTGGGGAGTAGACACCTACATGTAAATGTTTGGTGATTTTTTTATTTTTTTTTTAACAACATGAAGGAATATCCTTTAAAAATCTTCAATTTTCTACTGGTAGTGAGTAAGGAAAATACTGCTTTTCAAAGTGTCTCATGACACTCATCACACAACTTCATTAGATCAGGTTTCTGCAGAAGAGTGATGAAGAAAACACTGCAAGTAAGAAAATATTCTGAGAAGGCTGCAGTTTTCAAAATTATATTTTTATACCCCACCACCCTCAGTCCTACAGAGCAGTACAAAGAGAAGCCAGAGAAACAGAATCCATTAGTCCTGTGCATCATTTTTTCTGCTATGTAAAAGATTTCTGGATCAGTTTTAAAACAGTGTGAGGATTAGGAGGGCTCTGTGGTAGTGTGCCATCAGCCTGGCTCTGCGTCGTGTGCCCGTGGGTCCATGTCCCTGCTCTTGCTGGCAGCGTCTTTCAATGTGGGAAACTAAAGTTCTTCCAGCAGTTATGAAACCTGTAAATTATATTGGTACAATAAAAATAAATATGGTAGGTTTTGTGGTGAGAGTTTCCTTCCAGTGCTGCTTTCAGCATTCTGGCATACTTCCCAAAGATAACGGTATTAATGATTCGTACGAGTATTAATGTTACCCAAATGGAATCATTTACCTCATATGCCTTTTGTGAGAGAAAACACTGAGGAGCTTAAATTTATCAGGCCTGAAAGTAAATCTTAACTGTTGGAGAGGCGGAATAGCCACAAACATTCTTCTACTGGCTTATTCATACGTCTTGCATGAGCAAAGAAAGTAAAGAAGCCTCTGGTGCTCCCATGCATCTTTGGTGAAATTTGGCATTATAACTCAACCTGAGGCAAGACACTTTCCTACAAAACTTGCGTGTAGCAGTTTCTGTTCTGCTCCGAGTGAAACTGTTATGTTTTGGAGTCTTTGCACCAAGGAAGGTCTGTCCCACCACAAATAGCACTGTGCTGAGAAAGGTGCTGGGTGTGAGGGGTAGTGCACAGGCATCCACCTGAAAGAGAAACATTTCCCTGGGAATCAGAAATTTTGGGTTTGAAGTTTCCTGTCTCTCTCCTTCTCATTTGAATCCTTGACTCAGGGGTCAGGGGCTATACTGAGCTGTGACTTGTGTGCTGACTGACTCCAAGTGGCTTGGTTGTGCATGTACGTGTGGTTTTGGCTTGGACTCCTTTTCTTTTTTCACTGTTCTTGCTTTTTCTTGCTTTAGCAATTCTGTGCTGCTTTTAAGAACTGATAAAAAGTTGTGCATGTGGTTATTGTGGTTTTATTTTTATTTTCTGTTAACTGACAGGCATCTACAAAAAGCTTTGGATTCAGTAAGTTGTCATGTCGTGGTGGAAAGATTCTGTATTTATGAAAACAAAACCCAATGAATCATCCTTTAACTTCTTTTGGGCTCTTTTCACCCTATGTAAAGCAAAAGATAAAAGTCCAATTAAAAACATCAATTAGGGACTTATGACTTAAATTGCAGTGGTGCAGGGGGCTGTAAGTGATACAAGCCTTTGCTTTTATTAAATTAAGAACAGAAATTGCCTTTCACTTCACTTCACTATGGCTGTGCTTTATGCAGAGTAACTCCTAAATGCATTTTAAAATGAAACCTAACAAGTGTGTCGTGGCAAATGCAGCCTTTTGAAAATTATAATGGTGCATGTTTTAGAAGGTAGCTTCCTTCTTCAAATACAAGAATATTGCTATCTTACTGCTTCTGTAAAGGAGTCTGTTTTTCAGGGGAGCCAAGTACAGGCTTAATGGGAAGGTCACCTCAGCTCCCTCAAGTTGTGTTGACAAGTTTCAAACCTCATGGCCCTAACTGCATAATCTCTTCTTTATCCAGGGCAGGCATGGTCCTGATATAGGAATGTCTTGCAGTTGCTATAAATTCCTACAAACTAACATAAATGCTTATAAGATCTAAGCATCTCAGTCCAGCAGGTTTCTTCCCCTCTTCCTCAATATCTCACATTTGTCAACTTAAAGAATCATAGAATGTATTGGGTTGGAAGGGACCTTCAGAGGTCATCTGGTCCAACCCCCCTGCAATAAACAGGGACATCTCTAACTAGGTCAGGCTGCTCAGAGCCTCATCAAGCCTGGCCTTGAATGTCTCAAGGGATGGGGCTTCCACCACCTGTCTGGGCAACCTATTCTAGTGATCTATCACCCTCATATTAAAGACCTGTTTCCTAATGTCTTTACATTAGTAAAATACACTTTTGCATGTGTTTTCAAAGTTTATCTCAATACGATGCTGAAATATATTTTTATGAATGAATTTAATTATTAAAAAAAAAAAAAAAGGAGCTGAAGCAAGAGACCCACCAACCCAAGTCCTTGAACAAGATTTTTTTCCTGGAGCTGGTAGTTGCAGGCCTAGGAAACTTTTGCACTTCTGTCTGTTACTGCCTGGTACCCAGGAAGATCTTTATGATTCTGATTCTCTTACTCTAAAGAGAACTGAATTAACAGTGCTGACATCAGAGTTGACATTTTAATATTACCAGCCTGTAAGATGCCACGGGGTCCTGTGTTCATGCAGTTTACGGCTCTGTTGTGTGACTGGTGGTGCCTGCAGCTGCTGGAGCCAATGTTCCTGCCCACCTCAGCTCCTTACAGGAAGGATGACTTTTTTTTCTGGTGAGGATGCCCCCTTGCAGAAGGGTGGAATCTTACTCAGAATTTGTGTGTCAGACCTCTAGGAAATGCCGCATTAGAGTAAGAGGGTGTGAGAGAGCTGTAACTCAGCGCTGACTTCAACAGCTATGGGTCACCCAAAAGTGAGGCCAGCCATGGTCATAGCAGTCCTGGTGTGGAGCGTGAGGCTGGAGGGTGATGCACCCTGTGTCTTTCCCTGTGTGAGAGAAGGTGGTTTCTACCATAAGAGGAGGTTTTGTCCATACATCCCCCCTCTGCCAGTGACAGCAAGGCTGCCTCCCTAGAGCTCCTGTCCACCCCTTGGGCTCTTGGCTGCATCCAGTTCCCTTGGCTTGGCAGCTCTTCTCTTCTTCTTCTGCCCCTTGTTGTTGCAGCCACTGTCTTCAGTTCTGCCTGCCTGCCTGCCTGCCTGGGAAATGTTGGGCTAGCTTTGCCTAATAATTGAGACCAGTGGTGGCTGTCCCCTTCGGCTAATAGCACATATAATCTATTCTTTCCTCTTCTCCAGGGCTCTTCTTTCCACAGAATAAGACCCAATCACACACACACAGAGGAAAAAAAAAAAAAGAAAAAGGGCACAACACAAAACACCAAGCAAATAAGCAGGTTTTGCTGTTTAATTTGAAATAAAGGGCAAAAGGAAGGAGATGCCAGAGCACTTTTCTATATTCATTCTTTCTAGATGCACTTACTGGTGTTCTGAGGAACTTTTTGCTGTGAACAGCCGACCTTCCCATCACTGGAAAACTAAACACAACACTGAGAACTGCTTGGTAGCATTTCATCCCAAAAGGATGCTGTTGTACTGTCCTTGTATGAGATGTGGCTGCTTTCACCTACTAGGAAAAGTAAATCCCTTGCTTTTTGATCCCTCCGATGGTTCATTGCCATTGGAGTTTGACAGTGATCTCCCTCTGTTTCTTTTGCTTAAAATGACTGTTACTGCCATCATATAATTATATGCTAATTGCGTCAGATAAACACTGCTGGGAAACTGGCAGTTGAACAATTTTTTGGTAGCCATTTTGGCCCATATACATATATATGAGTTAAACTGATTTAATCTGTAGTGGAACTGTGCTGATCAATTCTGGAAAGAAGTGGTGCCATTGTATGTTTAGGAAGGAATGTGTTGTTTTGTTTGATTTAGTTGTGCCAAAATTAGTCTTCAAGATGATATGCGGTGGGTTTGACAAGTAGCTGTATTTAGTTATTAGTTTCTGAAACATTAAATAAATAATAGGGTGATGGAACACTGGAACAGGCTACCGAGGGGGGTTGTGGAGTCTCCCTCTCTGGAGATGTTCAAGACCTGCCTGGACGCGTTCCTGTGTGACCTAGTGTAGGAGATCCTGCTCTGGCAGGGGGTTGGACTAGATGATCTTTCGAGGTCCCTTCCAGCCCTTGACATTCTATGATTCTAATATCAGTTATGAAGTCCCTGTTCAGTGCTCTGGAGCTCTGGCCATGTTTGAGTAGATGAACATGTTGGTTCTCCTGGGTTAAATCCATCTAAGTGTTTAGTTGTTGGTTTTTTAGCACCTAGTGAACAATATTCTATGAATGTCAAGTTAGAAAATGAGGGCTATTGTGGTTATCAACACGTGCCTTCACTAAGTTCACTTTGTGCTAATACAACTTTTGTGGCTTGCCTATTAGCATCCAAATGAAAAATTAAGAGCAGAAAAGGTGTGTCAAAATGCTTCATACATCCTTCAGAAATCATATGGGAGCCTATGTTAGGTGGAGTGTGATAATCCCACGGGAGCACTCTGGTTTTGGATACTGGAGAGCCTTGGTTTAGCAGTGCAGTGCCGCGCTACAATTTGTGCTGACATAAGGGATTTAAAAGTAAGGTACAAATGTGCAAAGCATATTTCAGATTAATTTAAGAGACAGGGCTTTAGCTGCATTTACACGAGGTTCTCTTTGCACATCTTGGAATTACAGGGAGCCTTTAATGTGACATTAAATTGTTTCCTCTCACTCTGAAGTATCTCTGTTTTGCTACCGTGGTGCATATGGTCTGTAGCATAAATGGGAATGGGGGCTGGGATTGGCTTGATACCCAAATGAGTGAAGAACCAGTATAAAGTCCAGCACTTAAAAGCAGGTATAATATGTTGCTAGATAAAATGAGATGGATGGTACTTCTGATAAATTCCAGTTTGGACGCTCCACAGATGTTTAGAGGTGCACAATATTTACTGATTTTATTTTACTGTGGGCTAATGGGAAGAGTGAGGGCATCACTCTGCTAAATTTTGACTTTTGTGAGCTTGCAGTAAATATGGTATAATGAAAATGGATGATTTCTGATTTTTTAGGCTGTAGAAATCTGATTTTCTTGAGTCTTTAATTCTCTGAATTGCATTTACTAACTCATTTTATGCAAGGTAAAAAATGATTCTTAATCTAATGGCCCATATTAAAATCAGTAGCCTAAATATGGTGGTAATAGGTCTATGAATAGCTGCTTTAGAGTGTGTTTTTTTGCATTTTCTTTTTTTAAGACCAAACTCCAAACCCAACTTCCTTTTTAGAAGAAGAATCTGAAAACAGTATTATTTCATAAAGAAGCATCTTTATGAATAGTTGTATGGAAAATTCTTTTCTTGGAGGGGAGGAAATTACATAGCAGTCCTGAAATGACTACTTATGTTTCTAAATAAAGGTTTTGTTGCTAATATGTAATGCTGTTGGGGAAAAAAAAAAGCCACTGAATAATGGAATGTGACTTCTGTAGACATTTTCTAACTTTTTAATAGCCAAAACTATTAATAGATTATGAAATAATTAGTATTAATCTTACCAATCATATTTGCTACCTTTCACATGTGCTAACAAAATCTATAATTCTGTGTATAAATAAGATGGAAAAAATAAAAATATTACTTCTTAACTCTTTCTATTTTTTTCCTTTTTTTTCTTTCCCTTTTTATAATAGGGCTTTATTTGTCCACTCTGTATGAAGTCTCATGGATCAGCTGAGGAGCTGTTCAAGCACTACGAAGCAGTTCATAATTCTGGCATTGATTCAACTCATGGAGGGGAAGGTCATCTCTCACCGGAAAGGTGCAGCAGTGCTCATTTGTGCATGTGCTTTTGTGTCTGTGTTCAGCTGCTTCCAATTACACTGAAGGGTGTATTAATTGAACACTTAATTACGTAGTCAAGTATTTAAATGTTCATGCCCCATTTCCAGCTATAGTTAAAAAGCAGCTTGAAACTTACATTGTCTGATACTGATGTGAAGAGTGAAAATCAGATACACATATTTATATTGTTAATTACCTGTTTCTCGTGCAGCTGACAATGCAATATTGCACACTGGATTGATTTTTAGGAGTGAGGCTGGAAAAATATAGGTTCTTCCTAATTTTCATGACAGAGAAATTTCATCTTTTCAAGGTGAGGGAGGACAACCCCGAAGATAGAGATCTTGTGCCTGAGTAGTTAGGGTACTTACTGGGTAATTATAACATCAGTATTTGCCTAAATAGGTTTCCATGTTACCTAGTTATTTGCAATTCTAAGAAATTTCTGTCTGTGTCAGTAATTCTCCTTCTTGTGTTCCAGAAACTTCATGCTGATTATTCAGAAATTGTTTTAAATTTATTTCATTTAGCTGTTTGGTCAAAACTGTACTGTTAAATATATCCCTAGGAGACATATCAGGTTGTTTTATTTTTGAGAGCGTCAGTATGTAACAGGAACTGAGGAATTGATAATGTAAATCTTTATCTGAAAAAGTTTAAATGAGTAGGCTGCCTGTGTTGGCTTGGGCAGCTTTTTCTTATGGGTAAAATTTGTATATGTTTCATTTTTCTTCCTGCTACTACTTTTTTTTTTGTTCAGCATTTGTTTTGGACTGTTGTAAATGACAGTTCCCACTACTGTTTTGTCACACTCCTCCAAACTCGCTTGGTTTGTACACAGCAGTGTGAGGTGAGTGTCTGCCTGTGCCCTCGTTCAGCAAAGAGAGGCACACACCACACCACCCGGAGCTGCCTTCTGCGGGGAAGTAAACGGTTCAAATGTTTTGTCACTAGTAGAAATGTTACACACAACCCCCACTCATCACCCCCCC
>VWZY01004269.1:625651-689931 GCA_013399075.1 Chloroceryle aenea
AAAAAAAAGAAAAAAAGAAATACCTTTATTGATGTAACTAAAGAGAGAATGGTTCTTCAGTGAGAAAAGCGTGGAACGTGCCATATTTCAGTTGTTATCCGAATGGAGATCTGTATCTCCCCAGTATTGCGCAGAGCTGGCAAGCCACTAGAGCCAGCATTAGCAGAGGTCTTGTCTTCATACACAGAGGGTCCCTTCCTTGTTGGTAGCTGCCTTCTCGCCCATCTGCAGCACTGAGTTCGTTCTGTTCCAACTTGAACCAGGACAAAATCAAAATTAAGGCTTTCTGTAAGAGAGTTGTATAGTATTTAATAGGAATTAAATGGGATTTCCTGTGTGTGCATCGATTCCAGAATGGGTACCTATTCTCTGATTTAAGCCTTTTTGAAGTGATATAACTTCGATCTGAAATGATACTGTTTGAATAATAATAGCATTCACATGGGGAAATTATTTGTCTTAACTATATTGTTTATATATTTATGAAATATTTATTTTTAAGCCTGCAAGTTTCCAATGTAAAACAGATGCCGACTGGTGAAATTTATTTATTTTTTCCCTGGCTCTTGACAGTTTCAGCCCAATTGGTTTTGTTTTCTCTCATCTACTTGAAAGAGTGGACAAGGTCAGGGAGTTGGGATGGAGTGAACGGAGTCTGCTGAGAACTGTTTTGTAACACATGAGCCGTGTCTTTCTGTTAGTGTGGCATTCTTTAGTATTTCTCAGTTGCATGCTTGCTTGTGAAAACTCATTCAACATAAACATGTTCTTCCAAGAGTGAAATACCATATTAAGGAAATATTCCAGCCTGTAGAAGGGAGCCACTCTGTTGCCATCTAGGAGCAAAATTTACATGTAATCCATAGTACCAAGACTGGGAGGTGACATTCCTTATTTAGTCAATAGAGACAGCTAGGTGCTGTGGATTACATTGTATCCTCTTCCTCCAGCCCCCTCTAATAAACTACCATGATTATGTGCCAAGGGTAAATTGTGTAACTCTTCCTCCCAGTGCGATTCAGCAAGGTCATTGGTACTCAGTGGTAGGATGGAGGCACTGGCTTTACAGGTGGGAAATGGAGTGGAGCATAAGGAAAAGATAGGGATTTACCAGATGGTGAGGTTCAGATGTGCTGAGAGGAGGAAGGGGCTGTAACAGCCCTAGCAGAAGGGGCTATCTGGGGAGGATTTGGGTGGCAGTAATAAAAATAAAGTTAGAGTGTCTGCAGTGATCTCTTATACTTATTTTCCCCATTGTTTTTCCACTGGTCAGTTACACTGAATTTAGATTTAACCTTAAAACTGTCAAGCAAAAATCTGTGTTGGGAATGTTGAAGCAACTGCTGTAGAAGGGTCTTTACATTACAAACTCTCTTCCCCTTCTCCCCTCTTCCTTCACCTCTACTACAAACTATGTTTATACAGCACAAAACCTCTCATGTGTTCAAAGAGCATCTTAAATGCTTCAGTATAGCAGCTCTGGTATATGTTCAGCCCACATTCAATATAGTTAACTGTTTCACCTGCCTGAGATTTTGTTTATAGTCAGGTGTGAATATTAACTGGTGTACTTACTCATACTGGTGAGAAAGCTACTCCCTCTTTTCCACTCACAATTAATGTATGGATTTTGGATTACAGCTGCACTTGCTGCAGTAAAGTTGTATTTGCAAACATCCAGTGCCTGTCTCATACAGACAGAATAATGTGTAAATATCAGAAAATCCTCCTCTGAAAAAAATTAGCTTCCCAATAGCCCATGTTTGTTTTCCTATTAAAACTTATTCACCTTGGAGTTCTTACTTCACTGTTTCAAGTGTGTGTGTATTTAATTTTCTTGTTGATGACCCTGAACTGATATTAATATGATATATTAATATGATAATGTAGACTGAATCTATTCCTTCCCAGTTTAGCTAAGGAATAGCTTGCTTTGGTTTTGTGTTTGTTTTGTTTGTTTCTTTGTTTTTTCTCCTAAGTATGAGACAATTTAAAAGAACATCTGTGGAGGACAGGATAATACAGCACAGCAGCAATAAAAGAGTTTGATATAAAACTGAGAGAATCTATTGGCATTGGTACCCCACACATATATTCTTTGTACTCCCCAGTGTTGCCACTTCACAAACAATAAGAAAAGGATATGTTTGCATTATTTTAATGACCTGTGTAGTCTAGATTTAGCATGGCTGTATTTCAGGAATGTGCCATTATCTTTATATCTACAGTTGTACAATTCTGTAAGGAGACCTGCATTTTAAAAGGGTGCTATCTAAGTCAATTAGTATCACTTGTAGCCTTGGATCTTTTCTTCTTGCATAGCAGGAGGCTTGAGCACAAAATTTGAGAATTCAAAATCCCAGGGCTTTAAACACGCAGACCATTAAGTGAGTGTGTCTGTGGGGCATCCTGAATTGCTGTGTGGATGAAAATTTATGTAACTGCATACTTCAAAAGAAGTAAGACAACCTGCTGTCTGCCAGCAGTGTTCCATTACATAATATGGGAAGTGAAGGAGGGTAAACCTGTCCTCCTCATGAAGAGGCATGCAGAACATGTAAACGTCCCAATGCACAGCTTTGCCATACTCAACTCATATGATTGAACTGATGCACCAGTTTAGATTGACATTGTTTTCATGAGACTTTTTGCATATCTCTTTCTTCATGTATTCAATTAATATATTTAGCATTTTTCAAGTGATGTGCAAAGTGAACCATCAGTATCTATTGATCTGGTTTGTTCCAAGTTTCACAAAATCTAAAAATAATTACTTATAGTTATGTAAGTTTTATTTGTGTAGTACATGGCTATCACCCCATTTATTTAATACACATTATAACCTGTATGTAATTGACAAAACATAACCACTACGTATTCATTTTCTCCATCCCATGGATATATTTATTCAGAGATGAAGTATCACTGCTCCGACAAGAAGTCCAAGACTTGCAAGCTTCGCTGAAGGTTGGAAATGTATTTTACTAGCACTTGGTTCTTTGTTTCAAATTGCAGTGTTCCACTGTTTTAAGCAACCAAATTTACAGTTCTCTCTCCCCCATCTCCTTTTTTCTTGTTTTTCCCTATTTTTTTCCCCTTAGGAGGAGAGGTGGTATTCAGAAGAGCTGAAGAAAGAACTAGAGAAATTGCAGGGGCAGCGGCAGCAAGTAATTGCTTTAAAATACTTGAAGCAGGTTTATCATCAGCATTGACATTGAAGATTAATACCTTTTTTGTAAGGCACGTGGCCTGATTTAGTTAGTTCCATAATTTGAATACTGAAATATTCTTAAAAACAAAGCTAGTTATCTCTACACAATGTATGTATAAATCTGAAGAACAGTCAGAATAGATAATGATTCTTCCATGCTACTCACTACGAGTTCAATTCAAACTTTTCCTTCTATTTGGCTTATTCAGAACTCAAGGTTATTAAAGAAAATAAGTCAATTGTGGTGTTTGAGCCGTTGTGACAAATGGCAATGGGGTCTTTCTTGTCTGAACTTCTGGGGAACAATAGTGTGATTTCACAGTTGTCCAGATGAACTGAACAAACATTTAGTGTGTTGTGCCCCGAGGAAACTCTCTCTTCTTCATTACTATGAGCTACTTAGATACTGGATTGCCACAAACCTTAGAAATTGCTTTCTAACAGAATGCCTTTTCAGAAGGTCTTCAGTGATGTCTGTAACTTCTGTTTTTAGGGCAGATTTCAAGATTGAGGGAAGGGAGAGGGAGGGGATTGTTACTGGAGTCTTGCAAGTCTGGAAGCCTGATAGTGTAGTGATACATGAAATGGAAAATCATCTGAGCCTTTTCCAGTCTTCTAGACATAACTGAAATACTGCTCTGCAGTATTAGAGCACAGAAGTTGTTACTTCCCTGTCTTTTCAAAAAATGGGATGAACTTTGGAAGTAGCAGTGTTTATTCCTTCTGTCTAATGGTGCATTCATTCTGTTTTCTTAAGGATTCTAAGTCTGATGGATTGTCAACAGCTACATCTACAGGTGGCTAACATTTTATTATATTAATTTCTGCACTATTATGAGATTTCTGACATTATCTTCACTGTAGTTTTTAGGTTGCTGAAAAAACAATTCTGGTAAATTAGAGAGCTAGAACGCTGGAATGGTACAATTATGGTAAAAAATTACTGTTGTAAGAGCTTAAGGTAGATAGCTTTTGGTAGCTTGTAGTCTGGGGAAATGTTCCAGAGGCTCAGAGTTTGTAGTTTGTAGAAGTGAGACAGGAGTTCTTCTGGCCCTAAAAGCAGTTCTCATGAATAATTTTGAACATGTTTTTAATAATTCCGTATATTCAAACATTTAGTACAAGTCTTTTGTTGAGAAAGACACTGATTGTTGATATTTAAACTATAGCATTTGTCAGGGCTGGTTTTAATTAGTGTTTTTCTGTATTCATTGCTAGCAAAGAAAACAATGAGGTTTTTTTGTTGTTTTGTTTTGCAGACCAATAAATTTTGCTCCATGTTTTTCTCCATGAGACACTCATGGAATAAAATTTCCCTTATGTGTGCATAAAGTATCTGACTGATCATGATTAAAGAGGTTTTAATTGCAGTTTGGGGCTCGGAATTCAGCAGCATGTTGTAGTGATCTGAAGGACTATTTGTGACTAGTGAAAACCAGTATGTACTTAATCTTGCAGAGTATTCAACTAGTGACAGGTTCCAGCATCATGCTTGTAGATACTCAACTTAAGTGAAGTTGTTCACTTAGCTAAGCTAATTGGATGTTAAGTGACTTTAGATTACTTACTTACCTGCTGTGGTGCCTTATAGGTGTGAGTAACTGTATTGTCCTAGATTTTCTAGGAAATAATACTGTTCTTCTTATGGAAATAGAATCATTAGAACGGCAACTAGAAGAGATCCAAGTAGAAAATTTTAACATTAAGCAAATGAAAGACTTATTTGAGCAAAAAGCAGCACAACTGGCCACTGAAATTGTGGGTAAGTATATTAACATGAGGTCCGATTCTGTTCTCTACTTGTGGAACTTGTGCAAGTGATCATTTATTCAACTTCCCTTTTACTAGATCTTAAATCAAAGTATGATGAAGAAATCAGCCTTCGGCAAAGTGCAGAACAGAAAGTGACAAACCTGAGACAAGAGCTGCAGAAGGAGAGAAGTACAGTTGAAGACTTAAAGACAGAGCTGGTATTCACATCACACTAATGTTACTGTTATTTTCAAGTTGAGGGAGGGATATACTTAAATGCTTGCAAATGGAGTTTTGAAACTCCAGTCAAACTCTGGGGAACTTGGAGACATTTGCTAATGAGCTTAAACGGTTCAGAACACTGTTGCATCTGATCTGGTTCACTGACCTGCATTTTCTGTGTTTTTCCAGTGAGGAAATGTATGCTGCTTCTGATGCTTGTTGAAATTTACCCTGCCGTATATTATAGTCTGTTATTTGATGCTCTATCCTTAGAAATTTTGCAGGGTATTGCTGCACATCTGGATGTGCTGTGCAGGCTTGTACTTGGAGCGTGCCATTGCTGACTTCCACAGCTGTCCTTAGATCACCCTTTTTCCATGAGGTGTTATGGCATGACTGCCCCTAGACAGCTGCATTCAGAAGAAGTGCTTAGAGAGGTGTTTTGTGATGTGGTGGCTGAAATGCTGTCAGCTGTCATCACCAAGCTTATGTTATTGTTGTCCCTCTTGTGCTTGGCTGATAATACCAATGTGTGTGTATTCCAGGATTTTGGCTCCTGGTGAATTTATGCACAGCCATGGCTCCAAGGAGCAATCCTAGTGACTCAGCAGTTGTGCTGTTTCTAAAGCAGTAGAGGAGGGGAATTCCTAGTTTCTCCCACTCAGCCATTGCTTACTCTGGAGGAAAGTAGAACCCATTTATCCCCATTATTCTTTGTAGCTGGCAGCCCTGAAGAGTGCATGAGCCTCTTGGCCCTGCCCAGCCACTGGACCTATCCATTCCTCTCTGTTTACTTGTTTCTTGTCTTCCTTTATCTTTCTGCATTCTTAATGTTTACCCTTTTCCTGTACCTTTTCGCTTCTAGATGCCAGCACTCCTTTTCTCTTGTTTTCTTCAGTGCCCACTATTGCCTTTTGTCTCCTTTCCTTCCATAGCTTTTGATTTTGAGGGACGTTATGGTGCCTTAGATGTAATTGCCAACAGATTTTCTGTATGGGTTTGGTATGAGGCATGTCTGACAGCACCTTCAAGACAATTTCCTTCAGCTTCTCTTTTTTTTTTATCTGTTCTTGTGGTTTTCTGAAGTATTTCTTGAAGATGGAGGCAATATCATGATAAAAGTCTGTGTAGCACTGCAAAAGTATAAAGCAGCACAGTATATAAAGTAATCCATTCTGCAAAGGAGTGGAGTCAATACAGCCCAATTCTCAGAGAATTGTAACTTCAGATAAATGTCTTGCAGGGAATCTCTGTCACTTCAATGTCTTTTCCTAGGGAAGGTCTCCCTCCTGTACCTTCCTTATCTTCCTACATAAGAATGACATAAATTTAATCTGAGCCCTTTTCCATTTGTCAGATTTGACTAAAGTCAAGCAACAAGTTCAAAGATTAGCAGGCAATGACTGACAACCAGACATTAGATCCTCTTTTCTTTGGGAATGATAAGTACTTTTCTGTGGTGTTTTTTTTTGTTTGTTTGTTTGGTTTTTTTTTGTTTGTTTGTTTGTTTTTTTTTTGGGGTGGGCAGGTAACATTCCTGTTCTCTCTCTATTTTTTTTTTTTGACACAGCTGTAATATTATATATGTCACGTGTCTGTAAACTGATAATACAGAAGCTTTTTCGAGATGGCACTGACAGTGGAAGCATGTCTGCCAACAGCATGATGCTCAATGCACTCTTCTGCTTTTCAGCTACAAAGGCCTGGTGTGGAAGATGTGGCTGTCCTGAAAAGGGAGCTTGTCCAAGTCCAGACACTGATGGACAAAATGACCCTGGAACGTGAGAGAGAATCTGAAAAGCTGAAAGATGAGTGTAAGCACCTGCAGGCAGAGCAGGCTAACTCAGAGGTAATAATAATTTCTAAAATGCGTCTGCTAGCTTTGCCATGATTTTCATATGCAAATAGAAAATACTCACCATAATGAAAAAACTTCTTTCTTAAACAAATTTTCTAACATCCAATAGGCATTCTTCTTTGTTACAGGAAATTGCATAATTCTGTCAGTATTTACCCTCCAAAAGCCCCCATGCTTTTCATTGCAAAACCTTTTCTTGCGTATAAACTTCTTACAAGAGCCCAATAGCAGAGAAAAAAGAGCTTTTGGTGGAGCTGTGCTTCTTTCTAATGGAAGAAACAGAGCAATACCTGTTTGATTCAAAGACTTCTTTTTCTTATTGAGCTATATAGGTATAAAAGCAGTTGTTACTGAAAATGATGCTTTTGAGTTGTGCCTGAAAACGGATGCTAGAGTGATAAAATCCATAAAAAAAAATTACTAATAAAAGGTATACAACAATTTCATTATTCATATAGTATGCATATAATTCTTTAACCTATTCAAGATTTAAAAAAACTCAATGGGTATTGTAAACTGGTTTTCATTTCATTATTTTTTTCTATTATTTACTGCCAAATGTGAGGCTTTTTTACACCTATTATTTACTGTAAGAATATTTTGTGTGCAGTTCTGTTCTTCACCCATCCCCCCTGCCAGTTCACTGCATAATGGGCTCCAAGTGGTGTCTGTGATTGACTGCCAGGCCTCACCATATCTTCAGGTGAAGATGTCAGGATGTCACCTGTATTCTAATTCCAGGCAACACCACCTTAGTTTTCTTCTCTTTGTTGCTGCAGTCTAACGTATGAAATAAAATCTATTGTTCTTATGTAAGTTGTTTGTTTGTTTTATTTGACTTCTTTTTTTTTCACCATATTTTCCTGGATTTGAACTTTTCAAATTTGTCTCACTTGAAAGGGACTCCACCATCTATTTGTGTTGCAGAATATTGTGGTTTCTTCAGAAGTAGATTGTGAAGGCTTGCCCTGCTTTGTCTGAATCAGTGGAAGTAGTTTCAAATTGTTGATGGGAGATCGGAAAACATTTGTCCATTTTTATTGTTGTTGCCATATAGAATTGATGATAACTCTTGTGTTTATGGAAGCAAAGCTAATTGCCTCTCCCATAGCAAATACTCACTTTTCTTGTTTCTGGTTCCTCTGCTTTTCCACCAGTGAATGCTTCCATTTAAGGTGGAGAAAAAGGGATGCAGCAGCTCTGACTTGGAAATTTAAGAAGAAAACTTACTCCTCAAATGCTCCTGGCTAAAGCCTGTTTGATGTTGTTTACCATGACAGTGAGGGAAATACCTGACAGAGATAATAGCAAGAAATCCTGATAAAAATACAGTATCATCAAAAAGGCTTTTGTTGAACATATAATTTATTCTACTGAGAAGTTGGTAAATGCATACCTTCAGAAGAATTATCTTGCTGGGTATTGCTGCACCTCACTGGTGGGTTGCTTGGTATGATTTTACTAGTGGGTGACTTGACAGCATAACAGTCTTCACTGAAGACTGTCGGCAATGCTTGAGACCTTTTAATTTGGCCCTCCCTCTTTAACATTGTTCCCCACATATGCAGCCTTGCCAGTAAAACTTGTCAATGCAGAGCTGTGGTCCCTGTTGAAGTGGGATCCTTGCAGAATTCCCCAGCTTATATGAGCAAATGCCTGTGGTTTCTGTAGGACTCCAAGTATCCTCTTCCTCTTGAGATTAGTCAATGAGAAGGATTTCTGACATACTTTTTTTCTGGAGTTTCTTGTGACCTAGATTTCAGAACTGTAGTTTTAATTTTCTATTTCTTGATCTGCACTGTAGAGCTTTAGAAAAGTGCTGCCTGGCATTATTCTAAACTCCTTAGGGCTTTCCTTCCCACCTCCCCCAGTCCAAACAGATATGTTGAGCTCCAGAAATTGTACAAGGGCACAGTATTGTTTTCATGTTACAATTATGTATGCCAAGAGCTTCATTAGATGTGATAAAAGGAATATCACAGTTTGAGTTATGAAAATAATGTGGTTATGTGGCTATGTAAGCTGCTGCATAATTGTAATCTGGTTTTAGCTGTGAGATTCCACAACTATGCTGTAGAATTTAGATTTAATTTCAAAGTACTCTCTCTAGTCTTTTGTGGTTTTGGATGTTTAGTTTTCATGTGAAGATAAAATGACATAGTGACACGGACATAACAAAAGTCTTTCATCTTAATACATTCTCACAGAAGTGTGAATTGCTCCTGCACCCCCAGATTAGGTATGTTTAAGTTTTGACATAACTTGCCATGTAAAAATGTAACTTTCAAGTGCAGCCTGTAACAGGAAGTAAGTTTTTTCAGTCCTCCTGGAAATGACAGAGCGGGGAGAAGGCTGCATGATTCCCCTACTTGTTTTGATGTGTTCATATAAGAAGTCTTAGATGTATTTAAACTTTAATACATCTTAGGTATCTTAAACTACACTGCAGCAATTGTAATAATATCAGATGTCTGCGTAGTGTCTTGAATATGTACATTGAACCAGAGAAGACTGAGTTGCTTTGTGGCAGAAAATGGTGAGCAGTGACAGTTTGGTTCTTCTCAGAATGTTACTGTCTTCTCTGCTTAATTCCAGCATATGGCAACAATAGCCCAAGACGTGTTGAAAAGAAAAGCTTTTCTGTCAAAGTAAAGTGAAAGATCATACTTGAAAAAACCAAAAAAAATTACTCGAAGTTATAATGGTGAAAACTTTTCTCCTTCTCTTTCAAAACCACAATTGTGTAAAGTATTAGATATAAGAAAACAAGAAATGGAGGTCCTTCGTTGGCAGAGTATGTACAGTTGTGTCCATAAAATTTTGGCCATGTTTCATCTCAGCTTTGATGGTTGAGGCCACCTCAAGGGCTGAAAGTGTAAAGTTGTTCTTAGGCCATCCTTGTCTATTTTGTCACGCTGTCTGAGGATACATACATCAATACTGGTTTCCTAAGTGAGATGTCTTTACGTTAAATTTATGGCATGGGTGAAGAGAATAACAAAGATCATCTTAACCCTATATGAGCATCTTAAAATGCTGCAGGAGAGGGATGTGGATGTGAAGAATAGTATAGCTCTACAGTTGTTGCTTAAATGTATTAATTGCTGCCTTTGCTGTGGTTGTTGGGTGCTTATGCCCTTGTTTTGAAGTTGCATCTGAAACTCTGGTGTCTAGATCTCTCAGATGAATTTTCATTCTGAGCTACTCCTTCCATGTTTAGTTTTTTGTTGAAGTGACTCCTGCATAGCAAACATATTCTGAAAACAGCTGCACTGCTGTGGAGCTAAGCATTTCTGTGAATCCCTGCAGATTGGGATTTGTTTCAGCATCTGATATACCTTCATAAAATACAGGGCTTAGGCTTGAGTGTTAACTTGAGGGCCCACAAAATTAAGTAAGATTAGTAGATTAAATTATGAGTAAATTTAATAAAGCCAGGAGTTGTGTTTTTTTCCACTAAGCAAAGGCATTAAAAGCACTGGAATACTTGAAAACAAATTTGAAGAAGTGTGTCACAAACATTTTTTATGACTGCTTATTTCAATCTTTCATCCATCCATTCTATTTTTTTCTGTTTTCTAATGAAGACACTTAAATTTGAGGTAATTTTTTTGGAAAGTTTTTATTCTTGTATTACATTTCTGTGGTACCAAGATAATTTCAGGTGGTTGTTAAACAGATACTTTCCTGTTTGCTTATTGGTTCATTAGTCATTTAAACACATCAGCTATGTAATATCAGGAATGAATATTTATCCATGACATGTTTCCACACTAAGAATAAAATGTGGGATGGGTTTATTGAATTATGAAGGAGAGAAATGTATATTTATGTGTATAAATCACAGTTCTGTTTTGAAAGTCTGCAGTGGTGTCCTTAACAACCTTCTGCACCTTTTTGAATTATTTCGTCTCAGTAGTGAAATGTCCATACTCTGTTTTCTGGGAACATCCTGGAATGTTTGTCTGCGAAAGACAGATCCCAGAATATGTTTTAGTTAACAACTCTGTAATAAAATAGCCTTGTAAAGCTCAGCATTACAGAAAGTCACAGTTAATAAATACATGTTTTCATGTAATGTGTTCGTATGTTCTCATTGGTCTTCCTTTTTCTGTAGGAAGGTTGTAAGTAGTATGATTATTGTCTACTACTTCTGTTCTGATTTTGTTCATTCTTGAATTCAGTATTTATACATTTGTGCTGAACTCTGTGGTTATGAGAACAATAGGAAAGAAAGCTTCTTTACAAAGGTCTCTATTATGTAGCGTGTTCGAAGTGAGTGCAGTCCTACACAGTGTGCTTTAGGGCAGCCATTGTAGCCATCTGAAGTGCTTTTCCTGTTCGCTTCCATTGCTGTATTCACATACTGTGCGGTCATTGATGTATTCTGTTTTGTACTAATCCTGTTTAATGGGGTAGTATTGTTCCCCTGATAATACTGACCTGCAGGGCTGATTTGTCCAAAAGTCACACACCAAGTTGCATGAGATGCCAGACTTGCTTCTAGTGCCTTTTCCTTCCTGGGGAGGCAAAGATTTTGGTCATGTAACTGCAATGACTTGGGACGATTTCACCTCGAGCTAGAACTGCAACAAAAATTAATAGATAATCTGCTGTGATTTTGATTGCTTGTGGGCTCAACCTGGCATTTTCTACTGGACTGGGGCCAATTTTTATCTTCTGAAATAGGACATGAATGAATCTCATCTGGGAGATTCTGCTCAGTGGTACTTTTGTAGCTGATGGTGCTCTGAGTTTGGTTTGCAGGTGATTTTTTTCTTAAGCTGTTTAATTGTATACAAGATGCTTTTTATTTAGGTACCTGACATCTTGCTTTTGTGGGTTAATGCATGTAAAGCTTTTTTTAAATGTGGATTTTTCTGTTTGTCTCTTCAGACTACCATTAACCAGTTAAGAGCTGAACTTGCCAAAGGACCTCAGGAAGTAGCTGTGTATGTTGAGGAGCTGCAAAAACTTCAAAATTCAGTCAGAGAGCTAGAACAGAAAAACCAGGTGAGAATGCTGTTATTTCCTATGTCTGTCAGTTCACGTTAAAACAGAAACACATCACACATTGCCTTTGGAAGTGCTAAAGAGTATAATAAGATGCTTCTTGGTGTTGCAGAAGTTGAAAATTCTGTTATCATTTTGCTTAACACTATGGATCTTGTAAAGTACAAGCAAACACTGTATTTTAATGATCGTCAGTATGTTACAAATGAAATCCTCAGAGCTGTTTTGATTGCAGACTTCTAATTGATACAGTTTATGCTTAGCTATCATTAAGCAGTATTGCCATCTTAGATATTGAAAGAAAAAAGCAGTAGCCTTTGAAATATTACAATATTTGCCTAGTAATTATAATTCAGAAGACATTTTGAGCTCTCTTCATTGGTCTTGCAGTTTCTTAGCTTTTAGACTGTACTCCTGTCGCATTTTCTGGCATTCTGTCAAAGTCATGAATGGTAAAAGGTTGAAATAAACTCCTGAAGCTTATCAGTTTATAAGTGTTCCTTGGGAGCTTTTATCAAAACCCTTTGAGCTTGCTGCATTTTGTATTTGCATTAAAAAGCATGTGCTGTAGGGTAATAAATGGAGGTAAGGGAGGAAAGGAGACAAGGAGAATGATGCATGCTGCTTTTCGTTGTGTGTATGTATAACACTGTATATGAACTATACATATTACATATGTGTATTTACCACTAAACTTTTCAGTCTTGGAAAATAGGAAAGACCAGGGACCAAACAGTCTGTATTCGATGTAACGTAATATTAAAGCAGCATTTGCAAAGAATATGAGAAGGTGCAATTAAAATTTGGTAAGTTAAACTTGTCTTTAGTAGGATGACTCTTGGTTTGGCTCATTAAGTCGGGTGCAGAACTGAGATGGCAAGAATTGTCATATGCTACACTTTTCCACAGACCAGCAACACTTAATCAGGCTTTTGACAAAATTATTACTATACAGTGTAGAGCCTTGCCTGAGTCTATTGCTGTCCTGTTAACCCCATGCAGTGAAACAGGTTGATGCATAAGATAACTGTACTTTTAAGAGAGAGTCCTTCACTGTGTCAGGTCAATGCCAAACACGACTTGAGGAATACGAGTAAGAAAAGCAGTAAGGAGCTACTTCTTTCAGTGACTTAACGCAGTTTACAGCAGTTTACAGTCACCTCTTCATGCAGCTTTTTGAAAAGCGATATCCATAAGAATAGTTTGTTAGCCAAGGAATCTTGGCCCTGGAAGACTTGGACCTAGCATTGGAAAAGTTAAAACTACCTTCCTAAATAACAGAAATTGCTCCCACTTTGAACAGTTTGATATCCCTGAAGAAGCTGTCAGGAAGGAGGGAGAAGCCATTAATGCAGGACAGGATACATTGCATTTTGATATGTACATCCATTTATAATTCCATTGCAATGTGGGAAGATATTTCTGTCTGAAATACCTGAAAAATTCTGACACAGAATTTTTCAAGCTCATGCACAACCTCAAGCAAGCAACCGACTTGTTTCTTATATTTTCAGGACCTATATTGAAAAGAGCAGATGATAAGTAGATAAGTTTTCTGAGACCAGCAGGAACTACCTTTCCTGCATTTATAAAGCATTGTAATTATGGGTTTGGCTTGCCTTGCAGAGGCCAGTAATGGCCTGTAGCCCAGAAGAGACCTAATGTGTAAAACCAGCATATTCCCCGAAGTATAAGACTTGCTGTAATTCTAAACCCATTGCCTGTGGGTTTTTTTGTTTGTTTTCTTTTAGGAAAATTGTGATGCATCATCTGCATGGAAAAATATTTGGTTTCTAACGTACTGACATTACTATTCTGAAATTTGATCACTGACCACAGAGTTCTTTGTTCTTTAATGCCTGGCCACTGTCACTACTAACATGAATTACATGTATTTTTCCAAGGAGCAGTTATAAAAGAAAGCATCAGTGTGGTGTTCCCCCTTGTATCTTGTGAACTTTGAAGGCTCAGGACTCTTCACTGAGATCTGTAACATACTGTCATTCCCTCTTTCTTTCCTGTGTAAATCAAGGTTTGGGAAAGAGAGGTGACTGGCGTGTGCCCTTTATATATCTGGAATGCAGCTGGCACATACATCCCAAGGGGCTAACACTGCTGAATCCACTGATGTAACCTAAATGACCGTAACGTGGCAGCTCTCTGGCCTCGAGTCTGCTCATGGGCTTCAGTCATGCGGGATTTTGGGCAAACCTTGTTCTTCTCTCAGAAGAAGCAGCAGCTGTTTGTGGCTCTGTCCAGCCATTCATGACTGTAGAAGGTGTTCAGCTGTCAACACTTGTATTTGTTGTGGTATTGCTCATCAGACAAGGGAGAAAGGGAGAAGAGTTGCACAGAATGTGGAGCAGCATCTCCAGCCACATGTAGTTGCTGCTCTTGGCTATCCTTTGGGTAGCTTGTGAGGTGATGGTAAAGAGGCATTGATTTTTTTGTTGTTGTTTGTTTTACATAGCGTTCCTGAAAGCTTTCCAGCTTCTCAGTCAGCTTCAAGACAACAGTAACTGTTTCTCTTTCTTTATTTCACACCCCCCCTCCATTTACTTTAAAAATGAAGTTAGTGTCTTGCAGTGACTTGTCATAAAGTTCTTCTTAGTGGTTTTACATTTGATGTGTGGATCTAGTTATGAAGTAGTAGTAAGATTAATACCTTAGTTCTAACCTGCCCATCTAAGATGAAAAAGGTTCCATGCTGTGTTGGTGTTTCAGGAACTCTATTCAGTATGAATAGTAATGATCCTACCTGGTCATTTCTCTTTAATGAAAATGGAATTGCACTTTATATTCTGAAGGTGAAATGCATTCTAAAAGCAGTGGGAGCTTTGCCACTGACTTCAGGAGGGTAAAACTGTCACCTGACCTCAGTACATTCTTTATGTTCTAAATTTCTACATTTTATATATGGATATATAAAACCTTCTACATACCTGTAACAGCAACAAGGTGTTTTATTTTTTAAGAAGGATTCCAAAATACAGAACTTCAGGGCTAGGATGCAATAGCCAAACTTTAGTCTTGAGCCCAAATTTTTGTCTAAGTTGTATGCTTTGGAAGGTATATATGTTTTTAAATGGACATGTAGGGCATTAATTACACTTGTTGTCTCATGGGTTGCTGGACTGTTAGAGTTGCCAGTTGTGAGATTGCTTGTTTTCTAACGTTCCTTTTTTTTAATATAGATTCTTCTGTTTATTTTAGCATGATTGTAAAATAGAAGTATCTGTATATGGTTTGTAACAACCAATATAGTAATAATTTGATAAAATCTGTAAAGAAAACAGTTGTTCAACTGTTCAACTTATTAAAATAATTTTACAGCTTTTTTTTTTTTTTGTCTGACAAAACAGGTTTCATCCCTGGACACTGTGCAGAAGTGCACTTTTAAGATGCCCAACATAGCTAGAATTACAGCACTAACCGTCTTATCTTTGGAACAATGATATTCCAAAACTACAGAACTGTCTGAACTTTTGGTACATAAAATTGACCTCAGTGTTGGCATTTTTTCAGGCTGACATGCTAGAAGAGCTCTTTATTTTTCTGCATTTTTAATTGAAAGGATCACTAGAGAAATATAGTAGTCACTGAAAGTACAGGAAGAACATAAAAAACACATTTAAAAGGTGTGCATAGTAATGCCCCGCTGAGATAGAGCTCAGTAAGGTGCTATGATAAATGGAACCTGCTGATACATTTCAAGGAGATGGAGTGAATTACCAGGGTTGTATGATGACCACAGCCTCCCTGCAGCTTTATGTTTGTGCTTCGAAAAGTGACCCTGGAAAACCAAAATGGTTCTCATGGCTTCTTGTGGTTTAGGATCTCTGAAATTCTTGTTAGTGCCTCAGGCTAAGCTTGGGGGAAACCACAGACTTTCTGGAATTATATCTTGTCCATTTAATTTCTATCTATATGAACTATATGAATATAGTTTTGATTAGTTCATGAAATATGATGAAAAGCATTAGGTAATAGCTGAAAATTATGTGTAAATAATCGTTTTTCTCAGTATGTGTCTCAGTGTGTAAATTTGATAGTATGACCTTAGTCCTTGCAGTTATTTACTGTTGTTAATGTGGTAATTAAAATCTGACACTCAGTGATGTTCATGACTTTCCTTCAGAGAATCCCAATTTTTATAGTGTTTTCAAACTCAAAACAGCCATCTTCTTTGAGCTGATTTGTGTGCAAGGAAATTAGATGGTATCAATTCAAATGTGAGAACATCATCTTCTAAAATGAAAATTAAATCATGAGTGCTTCATTCTGTGATTTATCAAGATCGTGGATTTTATTATTTTTCACAGCTTTTCTTCCATAATTTTGATAGCAGATCATGCTGTTAAGTGACAGGGCAAAATTAGGGTATTCTAAAGATGACCAGCATGGTGACTGCACAGGAATTAAACCACAAATATTGTCGCTTAGCGAAGTGTGTGAAGGACTGTGATACTTGAAAACATCTTCTGTATACTAATAACTGAAGTTACTATTTCAACTTTTCCCCAAGAAATGCAGTTGTAATAACCTAGAATTTGAACATTCAGATAAATTAATTAATTTTCAGGATAAAGAAACAGTTTGTGTGGTGTTCTCAGTAAGAGGAAGTGGATTTGTGAGAATATGAAAACCAGTATTTCCATTTGAACTTGTCTGCTATATGGGCTCCAGATTAACTTCTGTACTATGAAACAGAGGTCAATATTTTATTTAATAAAATTTTTGAGACAGTTCTTCACTGCTCATCATCAGCACTTCAGAAGAAATTTGAATAATACATTGAACAGCTGTAAGCAGAATTGCACTTGAATTGCTGTGTAACTCTCTTTATAGACTCTGACTGAGAAGCTGCGGAAGAAAGAGCAGGACTACACCCAGCTGGAGGAAAACCACAATGAACTATCTGTGAGTAAGAAGAATGTGCAGGCAAGCTTTCACCAGAAGGACCTGGACTGCCAACAGCTTCAGGCAAAGCTGTCTGCATCTGAAGCCTCAATACAGAGATTACAGACAGAGCTAGGTGAGAAGGTGGAAGCAAGCCAGAAACTTAAAGAAGAGTTGTCCCAAGTTGAGACAAAGTACCAGCATCTCAAAGCAGAATGTAAACAGCTCCAGCAGCAGAGGGAGGAAAAAGAGCAGCGTAGCCTGCAACTCCAAAGTGAGCTCAGTCAGGTAAGACTCCTTAAACCTCATAAACCATCTTATTGGGATGGTTCCTTAAACCACCCTATTGCGTTTTTTCAGA
Organism: Chloroceryle aenea; assembly: GCA_013399075.1. Classification (NCBI taxonomy): domain Eukaryota; kingdom Metazoa; phylum Chordata; class Aves; order Coraciiformes; family Cerylidae; genus Chloroceryle; species Chloroceryle aenea. The sequence goes on from VWZY01004269.1 coordinate 642,968, forward strand.
CTGTGCATGCATATTTTTCATGCATATGCATTTGCATTTCCTTATTGAAAGGGAGTACCTAACGAGTATGTGTATTTGAACAAATATAACTTAGACAGTATTTAAATAAATATAAAACGTTCTTCCTAACACTGTAGCAAATTAAATATGATCACCTCTTCCCCTTAGAGAAGAATAGGCAAGAAGAAGAGGCTAGGATAAGACTGCAAAAAATCATTAGTATTTGTTTTTACATCTGAAGCTTTTTAGTACGTCCAGACTCTTAACAGGTGCAGATGAGGATAGATGTAGCTGCTGTGTCATAGTCAAACTCAGCGAGATCTACAGTTATAACCACCTTTTTACTTTTTTATTTCTTAGAAGGCTTATGTATTATCTATCAGCAGTATAATTCCCCTCTTTCTGAATGGGACACATCTGACTAATTCTGTTCTACCTGGAACTTGTCTTAGGACTGTCTTTATAGTAACAGTCTTGAAGATCAACATTGAACGAGCATAAACTTTGTAGCATTTCTCATGTTCTGATTTGACCTTTTTTTTTTTTATTGTAAATAAAAAAGGCTTTAGCTGATCCAAGATAGACTTTTTGTTCACTCTTTTTCTTTTACAGTATTTTCTCCTACAGAACTTTCATCCAACAGTTTTTCCTCTCTCCTTTTTTTGTTGATGCATTCACTGAAATAAGTGAAGTATTGTCAAAAGAGAGGGCAACTGATACTGAGTTTGCATGACAAATATGGTAATAGAGAAGTCCTGAGAAGTCAGCAATGTTAACTGTTTTGGTTCAGTAAGGTAGCTAAAGCTATAATGAATTCAAGTTGTCAGAAAAACAAATTCAGGTAGAATACCAGAAGTAGTTTTACTTCTGTTTCTAATTTTACTAGTCTATAGGAAGTTTGAGAAAAGCGGATCTTCATTTTACATTAGAACTTAACTGCTTTAAAGTTGAATGGTGAATACAATAGGGAATACTTAGTGTGAAAAGCAGGCATAATGTGAACTCTTAATATTACATCCTTTGTGTCTCTCCACAAACACCTTATGTTGCTGACAGTTAGGAGAACACCCAAAGCATACATCCCCCTGCTGTTTGCCTGTTGTTCTGCTGAGGCCAATATAACATTGAGCATAGTGAGATTTGAGGCTGGTTGAACTCGGTTTTATCTGGTATCTTGGGGAGCAATGTGTTAGACTGGAGAAATACTCATGCATCAGTAATCTTGTCCAGTCCTAAAATAGAAAAAATAATCTTTTTTTTTTCTACAAGTATAATGTACTTCATTTTAACCTTGTGCTAAAGCTTTATCATTTTGAAGTAATCGTTTCTCAATTTTCAACCCTTTGTCAAGTCTGAAATATATTAAGCTGCAAGCTGTGCATGTGCAGTTTATCCTCAAAGAACTGTAGCTTGGCAAAACTTAATTTATGTGTGTATTACATCCCCAGAATGACTCTCCTTCCATCAGTCTTCTTTCAGGGAGAGGGTAGATAATTATATTAGTTACCTGCTTGGGAATCCTCACTTGGTAAAACTGCTTCAGTCTGTGTAGGCAATGTGTATGCAAGCTTCAGAGGCACAGCCAAGAGGTTGAGATGAAATCTGGTTTCAGCCTGAGAGGGCATTTTCAGGAAGGATTTTTGGGGTGGCAAAATGGAGAAGAAAAGTGAAAAATATTGCTAATTGAATTCCTGTGAAAGGAAATGAAGGCAACACACATTCACTGGTGATACCACTGGGAAGGAAGGCCGTCTAAGCAAGAAAACCTGGACACATTGCTGGATCTCAGAATATGTTTTAGAATTGAGTTGTAAAAGAAAAGTGGAGGGAAAAAAGCCCTTCATACATGGCATAAAACAAAATTAAAGCCAGTTCTTCCTCTTTCTTCCTCCAAAGAACAGTTGAGTTACTATTGTCATGGAAAGACTAAATTTCTTACATTTTTTCACTTAATGGAATTATCTTTTTATGCATGTAGTCCAGTAGCTCACATTGACACAATGAATGCTATTTATAAATGTATTTGTGTAGTTGTTAGTCAAACCACATTTTCAAAGAAACCTTGCTATCTTCTCAAAATTCATTTGAACAGGTGCATGTTCTGTAAAGTTGGTGTATTTTAGAATTTGGGTTGTAGGAGGAAAGTACTCTTCACAATGGAAGGAAACTTCAGTGATAATGTTGGTTCCAGCACAGCAGTAGGAAGAGGGTAATACAACAAAATATGAACTCCTTCAGTCCTGAAGAAATGTTAATTGATAATAAATAATGTTTGTTGTTGTTGAGAAAATGTACATTAACTTGATTGTATATTTGAAAGTCCTAACTGTTTTTAATGATTTTTGTATTTGTAACATAGCTTAATCCCAGATTTTTTGTTTCGATTTATTTAAAGTCATTTTTAAAGTCCTTCAAAAATACTTTACTGTGCCTGTAAAATGTTGTTTGCTGATTTCCCCCTTTCTGAATAGTCTCTCTCAGTATTGACATAGCCATAGAAAGTTATAATAGTTATATTGTTGCACCCTTTCATCATGAAATTTTTTCCTCTGGCTCTTGTTTGTATTTTTAGTGATGAGGAAGTATTAATAATGTGGTTACTGTGGAAAAAGACAAATGTTCTTGATTACTGGAGGAGAAATTATGGTCTTTTTTTTCTTATCCTGTCCTCTCTCCTTCTACCTCTCTCTTAACTGTGCAGTCACAATTAAGATTCAGGATATTGGCTGCATACTGAACAGATTTTCATTCACAGTTTGTGGTTGTGGACATATAAAAAAGTAATTTAGCTTGGTTTCCTAAGAAAATAAGGCACAGATGCATTTGTTTTACTGTCTCCATCCCCTGTAACTTTTGCACTGTTTGATAACTTCATCCAGGTTTTGACAGATGGCCCAAAGGTCTTCCATGTTAGGTTCTTCAGTATTAAATTCTTGCAGGAACAGGCAGCTGGGTAATGGAGAGAGACTTCTGTTCATGCCTTACTCCCTCAGTGCCTGGGGGAAGATTTCATGTTACCAAAAGCACTGTTCCTTTTTCACTCCTGCTAGGCAGCCAGCTGGTCAACAAGTGGTAGTTTACAGTAAGAAGATTGTGCTGTCTTTTGCCTAGGTGTTGGTAGGAGTTTGAGGAAAGCATGAGAAATTTTGGGGAATATTGAAGGGAAGACCTGGAGTTAAGAGATGAATGGTTCAAGGGTCTCGGACATAAATTGATAGGGAAACAAACTTAATTCATGCTGATACCTGTCAAAAGTTCTTGCTGTGCTATGTGGCCTGATCCATTCTCTGGCTTTGCACTGAGTTGAAAGATCATTTGTGTATCTGTCATGTAGAAGTAGGCAGGAGGTGACCCAGGACCTATAGTCACAGTTTTAAATAGAAGAACAGCTGATTTTATGGAGAGCGCTTTTATAACAGTGAATGGTAAAAGACCATCCTTGCACTTTGAAGGTAGTGCAGTACTGCTTTTGATAACTGAAAAAATTATGAGGCAGGTTTATATCCAGCTGGAAGAGCATTTCCCTCTGCTGCTGGGAGGTGCTGGACTGTAAGCCAACCAAGTTACTGTGTACCCTACATTTAAGGCTCATGTACCTCTTCTCTGCAGAGCATGAATGCCATTGATGTGCCAGGTCAAGCTAAAAATTACACTCTTACTAGGCAATAGCAATGCAGAATGATATATTGTGGGAGCCAGTGGAGCAGGTAAAGGCTCCAGTGGTCCAGCTGCTGGATATTCAGGAGTGAGAGTGTGCACTGTGTAAGATGAGATTGCTCTAAGCATCTCTATTTTGCATGATGCCTCTGATGGGTTGCCCTCTGTGTTTCTGTTAAATCTCTAACTCACGTTGAAGGGCTTCGGTAGGTAAATAAGGATGCCTCTGAGTCCCTCCAGCCTACTTTTCAAAAGGTGTTCATGCTTGTGTAGTTGATGCTATTCTTTAACATGATTTGTGTTTCTGATGTGTATGATGTACATAGATGACTTCAGCAGCTCATGTAGTTGTTTAACTCTGTGATATGAAAACTTCTGGCAAACTTTGCACAAAGCGACTCTAAAATACAGCTCTGTTGGCTAAAGAATGACTAAAAAAAGTGATTAATTTTTTCAGTTGCACAGTAAACTCCTAGAAACAGAGCACCAGCTTGGGGAAGCACATGGGCGGCTCAAGGAACAGAGGCAGCTGTCAAGTGAGAAACTGATGGACAAAGAGCAGCAGGTGGCTGATCTGCAGTTAAAACTGTCCCGTGCTGAAGAGCAGGTAGGGGCTTTTATGCAAACTCGAGTTTCTTCTGGTTCTGATAGTAGCCTGTGTATAAGGTTGTGGTGATGTTGCAGTTTATAAAGTCTGTCCTTAGGTGAATTTCATTTAACTAATACTGTTAAAATCTGAAGGTAAAATTGTCAAAATCTTCCTAAATGATGTTTTCATTACATAGTTGTGTAATGCTAAATGCTCATTGGATGCCTGTGCGTTCATGGCAGTTTACAGATGAATAAAAGACGTAAGTGCAAAATGCACGAGTCTTGTCTAAGGATCTTGTAAAAAAAGACCTAAGTGCACATATGAGTGAAGTTTTGTGTGTAGATATTTTGGTGAGATAAAGCCGTGCATGAAGAAAAAGTAAATATTGCACAGCAGTTCACTGATAGTTAATAACCTGTGTGGGGTGGATGGGCAGAAAACACTTGCTTTAATAACTTCTATTTGTTTTAATGAGCATCTTGTATATATGTTGCTGATTTTCTGCTGCCTGTATAGGGATTGGCCAAATATCTGAGTGGTATGTTGACAAAGCTTTAAAGCTTCTCCATAACTAATTTGCAAAGCCTTGACCCAGTATAGAAGTGGAGAGACATCTAAACTGAAAGTGTAACTAAAACTGCTAATAGTAGTAATAATATTATTGTTTTACTGATATCTGTATTGTCAGTCATGTTACCTCTTAACTGTTGGAAAAAACATACTAAAAATCTTTCATGTCTTAGGTTTTTGAGAGCTAAAATACATGTAAGTCTGATAGCTGTTTTATTGTTCTCACTTGTGATATAGAATCTCACCTATTAATAGTAATGAATGCTGTGGTTAGATTTTGATTCTTTAATTGGCATCACACACTTCTGGTTTTATCCCAGTTTTCAAATATTCATGTTTAGATTAAAGTCTTTTAGCATTAGAATGAATATGGCATTGCTGACATACTGAACAGTGCTTGTTAACTCATTAGTCTGGTTTGTTTGGGTTTGGTTTTTATGTGTTTTTTTTTTTTTTCAGCTAAAGGAAAAAGCAGCAAATTCCACAGAATTGCAGCATCAATTAGATAAGGCAAAACAGCAGCACCAGGAACAGCAGACACTTCAGCAAAATACGACAGCAAAACTACGAGAAGCCCAGGTAACATAATTATGTATCCTCATGTGAAAGTGTATTTCAGGATTTTATTATTTTACATATGCTTTCTCTGTGACTTAACATGGCTTATATTAGTTTCAATAAATTGTAATTCTAGAACAGAATATACAGAAAGTTTAAAATAAACTTATCCAACATTTTATGCGTTAGGAATAACTTCTAAGGTCCTTATAATTAAGGAAGCTATTATGTGGTTTTCTAGAATGATTTGGAGCAAGTGCTACGACAAATTGGAGATAAGGACCAAAAAATTCAAAATCTTGAGGCCTTGCTTCAAAAAAGCAAGGAAAACATCTCTCTGCTAGAAAAAGAAAGAGAGGACTTGTATGCCAAAATTCAAGCTGGAGAAGGAGAAACTGCAGTTCTTAACCAGCTACAAGAAAAAAACCATGCATTGCAAATACAGGTAAGAACTCAGAAGCTTGTTCTTTTCTTTCATTCTCATTGTTGAATCGTGTTTCCTTTTCTTCTGTCCCTGCATTATGTGACATAATCTTTTCTGTACTTTGCTGTTTCATTGATACTTTAAAGATTTTAATGTAAATTTCACAGGACTTGTGTTTTGATAACTTGTTACCAGCATAGGGCAAGGAATTCCTAGATGTTTCCTATGTACCAGTGCTAGTAGTATGTTCTTACAACTAATTTCTAGATACATATATGTGCTTTTACCTTCTGTTTTAAAAGGAGTTTTAATTACCTCTTTCAACACCAAAATTCAGTTTAGCTGTCATCTTGTCTCCTTGGTATTTCGATTCCCTTTTGCTTCCATTTCCAATTGGTAACCTGTTCAAACAGTGGTATTGTGCGCAGTATAGCTTTACTGTAGTAGTTCAGAAGAAGAAATGTGATAGTCTTGAGTCTCCAAAGCCATGAGAAGTTATGCTGAAACTCAAAAGAGGTATGACTTCCTTTTTTTTTTCATTGCAGGTAACTCAGCTGACAGAGAAGCTAAAGAACCAATCAGAAAGTCATAAACAAGCCCAAGAGAATTTGCATGAGCAAGTGCAGGAGCAAAAGGCACATCTAAGAGCTGCTCAAGACCGTGTGCTTTCCCTGGAAGCAAATATAAGTGAACTAACTACCCAGCTAAATGAAAGTAAAGAGAAAGTTTCACAACTCGATGTCCAGGTAATGAAACTCTCTTCTGTCTCATGATGATAAGTACTGCTTGTGATTTCTGTATTCTCTCCAGAGAACTTCAAAAGTAATTTGGGAAAATTGTATGTTTCTACTAACAGACTAATGAAGTAGAATAGGTCCGATAAAATGAAGGAAAGTGTAAGTGGATTCAGAATAGCAATAGATGGCAAGTGTTAGTTTTATTGTTGTTTTTGTCTGGCAGCTATTGTATTCTTGCATTGCTACACTCAGAGCAGCTAGTGCTATTTTTGTTACATTAATACACTGTAGTGTCTTTTGGAATAGTGTTACTCTGTTTCTAAACAGGTCTAGGAATTTCTGATATGTCTTTGTGGTGTTTTTACTGGGCTTTGCTACAATATCTGGACTGTTTTTTCACCAAGACATTAGAGCTAGAACTGAATAATCTATGCTTTTTAAGGCACTGTGAGCTTCCTTACTGTCTTCAGAGAAGTAGCATTTCTTTGAGAAAAACAGTAAATCCCAATAGCAGGTGACCCTGAATATTGCCTCTCTGCACCAACACCATTCATACCCACCTTCTAAATTTTGCTTCCTGGGTATTTTGGAAGGAAGGAGGCGTTGCACTCTGGCAGACAGATAGAAACAGAGGAAGATAGTATGCATGTGGAAACATATTTTTGTTATTTCTTATTCTTCTTGCTTTTAAAAATTTTGGAGGCACACAAATGTGTGTGTAGTCTGAGGTTACCAAGGTGTGTGTGTTTGTGAGTGCAGTAAGTCTACCCATTGTTTCCTAGAGTAGAAGATGAGTGGGATTGATGGTTGGGTTTTTTTTTGTTTGCCTGGGTTTTTTAGCTCAAAGTAAGGCCTAACTGTTGCTTAAAGTCATGGTATTTTTCGAAACCTTGAAGGTCTTTCCTCCCCTTTTTTTTTTCCTTTGAAGTAGTACATGAAAACTGCTGGTTTTGCTACGAAACTTACTGATAAATAATTAAAAAAAAAAGCGCAGCTGTTGTATGGTAGGTGTTTTGGTGAAATACAACTTGTCTTTCAGGTTAAAGCAAAGACTGAATTGCTACTTTCAGCAGAAGCATCAAAAGCTGCTCAAAGAGCGGATCTTCAGAATCATCTGGACACTGCCCAGCATGCGTTGCAAGATAAGCAACAGGTTATAAGCAACATACAAGCATAAAGTATCTGTGTTACTGAAAAACTACTTAGAAACCTAGGAATAATCTGCTTACAAACTAATATGCATTTGAATATGCATTTGGCGAACATCATTTAGGATATTCTGACTATGTGATATGTATTCAGTTCTTTTGGCTGTAAACTGGACCAGATATATTCTGCAGTATAAAGAACTTACTTGGGAGTCCACTCCTTGCTGAAGAATTATGGTTCAGTCTGTGCTCTCCTGCTGGAGATAGTTCAATTCTTATCTCTATGCTAAAAAATTGTAGAATGCACAAGTGAAAACAGTTTTTACTGCAGATTTACATAGATTCAGTATCATATGTCTACATTCAGAAATAATTATCTGTGTGCCAAATGACACAAAGAAGACTGTTGTTAAAATTGCACGGTTTAATGTGTGCTAATCCTAGCCAAGCACTCCAACAGCTGCTGAATCAAAAATTTGCATTGTTAGAATCAGTGCTGCAGTGGTCTTCATGGAAACATCCAGCACATGCTAACATTCCACCATGTTTTAGCATGGGAGTGGAATTAATTACTATAAAGCCCACCACCCTGCATCCAGCCTGTTATCTCACAGCAGCTAGAAGACCTCTTTTTGCAACTGTTAAAAAATTAATAATGAAATAAATCAGCTTGGTTGGAGTGCAACAGGCGTTGATGTTGCTGTCATCGTAGTGGTTACTAGGTGAACGTATTCATGTCTCTTATGGAGATTGCATTGTTTTCTGTTGAACCAAATGGTTTGAAATCATCTCTGGTGTGTGGAGAACTGACTGTTACCATGGTATTAGCTTCCCTCTTCAGTGGTGCTTGATTTCATGGAGACAGCAAAAGTTTTCTCTAAGGTTTTGTAGTGTTGCTTTCTAGTTACTCTTGTACTAACTGCAGAATCTAGTGCCTTTATTACCGACAATTTCTCTGCCATTTATAACTTCAAACACCTTTGTTAAGATTTAGCCCATGGCCTGTAAAGTTTGTGAGGAATATTGAGTCTTTGAAAGAAATTTTGTCAGTTTAATAGAGCAAATTTGTGCACCTCTTTGTGTTTCCTCTCTCAATTTCCTGCCTGTCAGAATAAAAGAGAAACATTTATTTTCCTTTTGAATTTGAACACATTAGAACATTTGAAAGGATATGTGATGTTAATAATTTTTGGAAATCATTAAAAACTAATAACCTTCACTTTTTATTTTACCTCAGGAGTTAAATAAGGTCAGCGTTCAGTTGGATCAGGTTACAGCTAAGCTGAATGACAAGCAGGAATACTGTGCTCAGCTGGAAGCCAATGTTAAAGAGTACAAAGAGAAATGTCTTTATTTAGAACAGAAAACTGAAGAGCTAGAGGGACAGCTTAAGGTTAGTATTGAACACAGTACCTGAGCTTAAAAGAAACTGATGTTCTCTGCTGCTTGGGAATATGTGATAAAAGCTGTGCTCAAATTAGGGGGGAAGGATTATATCAATACCATTTCTGTAGATTTTAATCTTCTCTAGTGTTTCCTGATCTACCCTTTAATCCTGTTCTCATCTTCCTCCATGTTACCATATCAGGCTAAGAAGATTGGCTTAGGACATTGCCACTGTACTGTCATTTTCTTGTATGTGTGCTTCTACCAGCCTCTATGCTATTATAAGAGTGAATGAATACTTCCAAAATGAGAGTCTTCAAGGTCAACCTTACACACTTCACAAGTGTTAGCAGGGAATATGTGTTACATTGATCAGCCCAAGATAACACCACCTGTCCGGTTTAATTTCTTACTAAAGCCTTTCAGTGGGCTTCTACAGAGGCTTTTTAATGAAGATTTTTTCTCTAACTTGATCTTGAGTTTTGCATTCCATTCCTGGAGTCAGTTTTTCCCTTAAATTAGTCACAATTCTTGCAGAAGATGTTGGTGTTTTGAGTTACTGATGTTTTCAGTTAAGGATATGAATTATTCCCACTGCTTGAGAGCTTTTAAATTTGGGCTTTAATATTTGATCAATATTTGTTAGGCATTCTTGATAGTCAAAATTCATGGTACATAAAACCGTATGATACAGCAGTCTTCAAAGCCACACAGAATTGGTTTTGTGATGTTGCCTCTATGTTTTGATGGAGATTAGCAGTCTTGATGCTCAAGACTGAGTGAGATGTTTTTTCCTAGCTTATGTGCTTTGTAGAGAAGGAAAGTTGTTTTCACCATGTGAAATTTTAAATCCGATGCGATTAAAAAATAAAGCAGGCATACATTTGCATTATTAGTGTAATTATTGTGTGTTCCTATCTCTCTTCTCCTTTGCACACTTTTTTTTCTGCCTGCTTTTGTTTGTGGTTTTATTTTTCATCCATTTTGCGAAAGATTCACAACTTACCAACAGACACAAATGCTCGGGAGGAATACGGTGCTTGCTTGCACAGGATTTTACAAGGTTCCTGGTAGCTTAAGTGTGAAAATGAGCACATTTGTTGATGCTGTCAAGAAAAATGCAATTCTCTGTAAAATGTTGGTGTCATCACCATTCTTTGGGATTACTCCTGTTGAATACATGGTGTTTAAACCAAACCAAACCCCTCAGGAATTTTCTTGAGAAACTTGGCCATTTTGTTTTATGGCCACTGCATGAAAGCAGAATTGCCTGTAAAACTAAAGCAGCCAGCACGTTGAAGAGTCTAAGGAAGCAGTGCCCTTTGTTGAAGACTCCTGTGTTCTTTATACTCCAAGTAAATAAATGAGTATCTTCTATAAACAAAACAAGAAAAACCTCTTCCAGGCAAATGTAGGATTTTTTTTGCAGCTGTAGTTTGCGTCTTTGTTTTTGTTATAAAATGCAGCAGAGTTCTTGGGGTGTGTAAATCAGTAGTCATTTGAAACTGCTGAAAGTACTCTGTTGTGTCTGAGAACCTGGCACCAAAGCCGAGTACTGTGTATGGCCTTGTTTTGTATGGGTGTTTTAGATAGGCTCTTCAAAGATTGCTGGTTTTTATTTACTACTTTGCAGTGCAATGGCTGCTTGGCCTTTAATTTAAAGATTATTTCAGAATATTTTACCAACATAGTACAGTTCTGGAGGAGCAAGAGGTCTGCAGGAACTACATAGTAAAGGAACTGACTAAATAAACAGCAAACTAATGAATTGGGTAGAAGATGCGTGAGAATTGTGACTGCCTTCTAGAGTAAAAACTTCCTACAGTAAATCACAGAATGGTAGGGATTGAAAGGGACCTCAGAAGGTCGTCTAGTCCAACCCCTCTGCCAAAGCAGGTTCACCTAGATAAGATTGCATGTGAGCATGTCCGGATGGGTTTTGAAAGTCTTCAGAGAAGGAGACAACACAATCTCTCTGGGCAGCCTATTCCAGGGCTCCATCACCCTCGTAGTAAGGAAGTTTTCCTTATGTTTAGGTGGGATTTCCTATGTTCCAGTTCATGCCCGTTGCCCCTTGGCCCTGTCACTGGGCACTACTGAAAAGACATTGGTTCCATCTTCTTGACATTCACCCTTTAGATATTGAGAAGACTCGATAAGATCTCCTCTGTCTTCTCCAGACTAAACAGCCCCAGGTCTGTCAGCTGGTCCTTGTAAGGGAGATGTTCCAGTCCCTTCATCATCTTTGTAGCCCTCTGTTGGACACTCTCCAGCAGTTCCCTGCCTCTCTTTAACTGGGGAGCCCAGAACTGGACATAGTACTCCAGATGTTGCCTCACTAGGTCAGAGTAGAGGGCGAGGAGAATGTCACGTGCTACTCCTAGACTAGATGACTTCTGATTTTTATTGCTATTTTTGTTTTGTTGGTTATGCTCTGATGGCTTAACTTTTTATTTTTCTATCTCAGAAACTTGAAGCTGACATTCTTGATGCTAAAGCAAGCAAAGAACAAGCTCTTCAGGAGTTACAGCAGCAGCGACAACAATCTACAGAATTAGACCTCCAAACAGCAGAACTGAGTAAACAACTTGAAGCAGCAAGAGAAGCGTATGCATTTCTCATGTTATAGTGCTTTTCAAAGTTAGACATAAAACTAGAGTGGTTTGGAGTAGGGTTGATATTTTTTTCTTCTCTCCTGTGATTTCTTAAAATTATAGATAAAGGATGTGTTCCCTCTGCTGCGAGAACAGGGTTTTATCCTACCTGCTTTCTTTCATGCCATGTGCCATGCAGAGTCCATCTGCCATGCTCTCTCTCCTGTGTATCACTGACAGCTGGGATTCAATGCTCTTCAGTTTATTCACTGTGCTCACTGTCAGCTAAATACCTGAACAGTTTGAGGTCCATCTTTAAATATCCATAGCTCTGTAACCTTTTTCAAAGACTAATTTACAATTTATGCATAAGCAGCAAAGGGGAAGTTTCTGTTCATTATAGTAGAAGAAGAAAAATCCATCTCAAAGTACTTTTTAGAGTTACTGTTATGTCTTCACTGGAGAGACAAAATGCCCATGCTCTAGGTGAAAAAAAGTGTGCTTTGAAGTAGTTCTAGAGTTAATATATTTAATATCAGAGACACTAAATGATACAAAAGAACCCAAGAAGAAGCATTAACAAAAATACATATTTTTTTTTCTTTTTATTTGCAGGGTGTCTAATGCTAAATTGGATTTGCAGAAGAAATCTGAGGCCCTTGAACAAGTGAAAGAGCAAATTTCAAAGCAGGAGGAAGAAAAGGCCAGCCTGAAACAAAACCTTGAGAAATCAAATCAAGATGCAAATAAACAACTCAAGGAATTACACTGTAAAATGCAAGAAGCAACATCAGAGCTACAACAAGTGAAATTAGAAAAAGACACTCTGTTAAAGGACCTTACAGCTACCAAAGACAAGCTCTCAAAAAGTTGTGAATCCTTCAGAAAAGTAAAGGAAGAATTGGAAAAAGAAGTGCAGAAAGGAAAAGCAGCTCTGGCAGAAATGGTTAGAAATGGTTCTTTCATTAGAAATAAGTTTGGTGTATTTAGTCTTATACAATGGTTTTGCTTTCTGTCTGAAAACAGTGTGCATGCAATGACAGTGCGTGGAAAGTAATTGCCTTAAGGATAAACAAATAATGATTTTAATGATTTTCTTTTTTGTTTTGTTTGTTTTGTTTTGGTTTGTTTTTTTTTGTAGTTTATACATGTGTCCTACCTTAAGTTTTTGTCTAGGTGTTTACAGTAGTAGACATCAGTCACAACACACAGCAGGTTCCCTTTTGCTTGCTACATGTCTTTAATATGGTGAAGAAACTAAACGGAGGAAAGTGGTGAAACAATTTGATAGGAAACATCCCTATTTAAAAATACATCAGCCTTACTATAATAATGCTAAGTTATAAACCCTTTGCTAAAGTGCCACCATATTGAAGATGATGTTACTTTTCTGAGGCCACTTTCGTTTCCTTTCTTGCATCTTTGTACATTGAACCTTCCTGGGCACTTTTCTGGGCATGCTGGAAGGCTACATGCTGCAGGCAAGGTAACAGAGTCTCTCGTGTGGGGAGATGCATAGCTTAAGGTATTATCAGAGTACTAGAACTATTTGAGTTATAGAGAGGTCTGACAAGTGACAGGATAACAAACGTTTGACCACCAAAGTGAACTCTCACTAGCCTTAAAATACAACTTTTTCTTCCCTCTTTTGCTTTTTTTGGTAATATAAATGAGCACTATAGGAATACATGTCTTATATATTTTCTTATACAGTTGTTCTGACACCACTGCCTCAAACGTGGTAGGGGTGTCTTTCTCATTCCCTTCTCATCATTTTCCAGAACCTGTTCAGAGCTGCTTTTATTCTGATCTAAAAAGCACTCTGCTTCTATCTAAAAATAATTTTTTTTCCTTTAGTCTTTCACCTTTTTAAGATAAGCTTTTTTCTTTGCTTTACTTAGTTACTGTGGTTTAAATATTTGTTTCTTCTAAAAACTTGAAGGATTTTCTCCCCAGTTTAGACTTAAAGATAGGAGTTCAGATTCTGCTTCTAATTCTGTAGTCTTTTGGAGTCTCGCCAGTGTCTTACGTCTATGCTACTTGGGCTTAAAATGTAGTTGTGTTTGCACACAAGTCCCACAGATGTACTTGCTAGTGAGTTTTAGAACATCAAGAAATTCTGGATCCTGATGAGACCGATGAGCCTACTGCTTCCCACAAGGAGAAGGGTCGACAACAGCAGCTTCCAAGAGGGAAACTTACTCTAATCAGAAAAACTCTTTGGCACACGGCTGCATTTTTTAGTGCGGGATATCAGCTGTGTTCAGCTTTGACTTACCGCTGTTAAAGTTTTGAGATGAAAATATGCATGCAGCTAAGAAGAAAAGCTTTTTCACCAAAAATTAAAGTGTTATTTTTTTCAAAAAAATTCCTGGTAAAAAATTTTCAAAAAATTCCTGGTACTTGTTCTTAGAAGCTCACGGTAGTATTTCCTTGTCTTATGTTTCTTAGGAAAAATCTTACCAAGAAGTAAAACACCAACTCCATCTACAAACAGAGACTGTAGCTAAAGAGAGGAATGAACTGAAAAACTCACTTGAAAAAAAAGAGGGGGTAAGCTGTCCGCTCAGTTTCAAAAATCTACAAACCAATAATAATAAATGTTTAAAATATTTGTTTTGACTCTCACGTGCTGAGACTGATGAGAGATAGAGGTTGCAGTTCTCAAACTGTAACCTACCTGGGACACTGAAATAAAGTGATACTAAAAATTTCCTAGATGTTAATATAAAGCTGTAAAACACAGGTTTTACTCCTATCCTGTGCCCCATATAACTTAGTGGGGCATTTTAGTTCTTCAGCTTTTTCATTACTCAGGCAGTTACTTGATAATACCATGTCCTCATATTTTTTCATACTTTCGTGGAATGAAAGTTGTTACCTTGTGGTCTTAGATCTGTTTTAGTCTCAGGCCTAATCAGTATGTTTTCTGTGTTGTTGTACAGATATCCTTGAAGGATTTAATTGCTTTTGCAAACTTGTGTAAATCACCTGCCTGTGGCCACATAAGGACCAAATGTTCTTTTTTAAAAAAGAGCATTCAGACAGCAAAATCACATAGTCCAGCTGGCAGCCTGAGTGCCAGATCCACTTACATGGATTTCTTGTCCCTGAGGAATCAGAAGAGATGTGGTCAGTGGACACAGTTTGAAGGCTGTGATAGACTCTTACTGCCTGAAAGAGGGCTTGTGGATGTTCAGGAGTGATGGTAGTTGCTCTGTGATTACTGCTGCTACTCCCCTGGATCCTCCCATGTTCAGCAGAAGCACTATGATACTGTGGTGCTCTGTGGCAAGTGCAGGAGGATGGGTTTTGTATCTGCTGCATTTGGCAGCAGGGGAGCCCAGACCCCTGCTGGCCTGAGAAAAGTTGCTTGCTCTCAATGTTGAATGGTGAGAAAAGACTGCAGTTGCTCTAAGGGTAGGAGACTGGGAGTAACAAATGGTTTTAATGTGTTAGGTACTTTAAATCTCCTTGTGAGTGTTCAACCACCTAGGTCTGAAGCAGAAGGTAGCAGCAGCAGCAGCACTGTGAGGAGGTCGGGTTCAATGTGCAAGAAATAACAGCATACTTGGAAATTCTTTCCTATAAATAATCTGCATCTTTTTGTAAAAACATGACTGGTCATACTGGATCACAGGAAACGTATAGCTTGGTTTATGTCAGAGGAAAGTAGCAGATGCCTAGAGAAAAGTAGAGTAGGGAAAAACCTTTCAGATTCCTACAGTCAAGTGTTTCTCCCCAACTTCTAGCAGTCTTTTAAGAGCAGATTTCCTCAAGTTGTATCTTTAGCTTTAAAAGTTTGACCAGTTTTTCATCTGTGAAATTATCTGTTTGCTTTTTGAACTACGTAATTTGTCATCCGCACAGTTCAACAGGCAGTTTCACATACTGCAGCATGTTCAAAGTGATTTAAATTAAAATTATATACAGTTATTTATTATTTTTAAATATAGATTTCTAAGCAGTTGTCGATAGAACTTGATTCAGCACGAGCACAAGTACTGGAAATTCAAGGTCTTCTGAAGGAGAAAGAAAAAAGTGAGCAACATCTCCAGGGAAAGCTGAGGGAGTTAAAGGAATCTTTTGAGCAGAAGAAAAAACATAGTGAGACGCTGCAAGCTGAATTAAAAACTGCCCTTTTAGAAAAGGTAAGACTGGCCTCTCTTACTCCTTGACGAAAATGAATGTGAATTTCTCTGATAAATGCTGCAGCTTTTATGTCAGTATCTTTGTGATAAACATCTGTTTGCTGTAGTCTTGTTGGAAATGATAAGGTCAGGATGTGGAAACAAGGTCTTCAGATTTTGCTGGAGATAGAAACAACATCAACAGCAATAGTAATGAAGTAAAAAGAACCAGTGCTGAAATATGAATTCTGTGGGAATTGGGTTTCAATAAAGTAGTAAAAATGGCTTGATTGAATGTGTTTATTTTGTTTGAGGAGAATGCTATGAGGCAAGAGCTGCTATTTTCTTGTGAAGCAGTAGAATATTGTGAGAGTAGTTTAGACAAAATCATCAGTGTTTTGAAACATCCATGGCAGTTTTAAACCGAGTCTTCTCTTACTATACCAAAAGAATTTATCCGAGTGACAATATGAAACTCATAAACCATAAGGGAATGAGTTCAAGTGTCTTAGAACATTAGGGAATGTTGTGTTTTGTGCCATGCAATATTAAATGTTGTTCCAGCTTTGGCTGACCTATGGTACACGATTGTATTTGTGCTTTAGACAGTCTGTGGAGACTTTAAGACTTGGAAATGATGTGTAGATTTTTAATGTTTGGTCTTAATGTGATTCACTTAGTCTTTTGACGTGAATTAACTTTTGTTGTTAAATTAGTTGCAATATATTAATTAAAATCACAATTCAGATTGCTGAACTGCTACTTCATAAGTGGGGGAAGAAAATCTCATCTTGCAGTAAGAATGCAGTTTCTTGAAATGATTAAGCTTGCTTTACTCTCTGTAACTTTACTTGAATCTTCCTATGTTTATGTTTTAGGCAGAACTGGAGAATAAACTGCAACAGCAGTCTATTCTGTCAGCACAGGAGCTTAAAACTGAGAAAGTCAAGCTAGCAGACTTACAGAAGACACATGAAAAACATAAGGAAAACATGGAGAAGCTGCAGTTGGACCTTTATGGAAAAGAGTCTGAGCTGCTGGCAACCAGGCAAGACCTTAAGGTATTTGAAGTCATTTTAATGTCATGTGTAACTTAGCAGATCTTTTTATATGCATTTTGAAGACCAAAAAACAGCACAAGAACCATATAGTCAGAAAAAAGTTCTTCTGCTATATATAGAATTTAGTGCTGTTCAGTCCCTTCCCCTGGGACAAAGGACATCCTGAAACTAATCTAAAGCCAAGGGTGTTTGACAGTTTACCTGAAATACCCTTGTATTTGCGCAGCAGCGAAGTGAAAGATGATTTATTTTTGTATTCTTTTAGGAGTTAATATTTTTTCTTGCTTTCTTTTGTTATATATTGGAGCTTTCAGCTGATTTAAACAGTACAGCTAATTAGGGCAAAGTCTGCCAGCATGTAACTGCTATCTTCTAGATGACTGAACTAGAATTTTAGGTTTCAGTCTTTTCCTATGCCTGTGCCCCTTTCGCTTCTTCCTGGCTGATTGTAGGTGTTCAGAGATGTCAAACTAGTAGAAATGGTAGGTTTAGGGACCTATCTGGAATATGTCTGAACTTAGTCCTTGAAGTTTTTGTTATTCTTAAGCTGAATTTATCTTATTTGGTGTTAGAGTGTGGTGCCTTCAAAGAGGTATTGCTGGGAGTTGAGTCAATTTTTGTCCTTTTTTCTTCCTCCCTCCTTCATGTCAGTGCTAAGCCAATGCTCTCTAGTTAGTCCCAGGGCATACTGTGCTGCAGACAGTCTGTCTACTGGCAAGATGTGTAGCTTTGGCAGTTCTCAGTCCAGATGAATCCCACTGCAGCTTTGTTTGTGTCTGACACTGTTCTGGGCTTTTCTGTGTAAAATGGAGAGAAATGGGTATTTTGGGAGGACAGGTCATCTGATCTGTGTTAGATGTCAGCTTCTGTTTGCTTAGTATAAAGGGAGCCTTTGGTGACTGCTTAGATTCCATTGCTCCCTTTCCCTGTTCCAGTGAAAGCCTTTCAGTCCCACCTCTGAAATCATTAAAGGTCTTGTGGTAGTTTCAGATAGGCCCATGTGAAGCCCTAGCCAAATTCCTGGTTCAGGGTTATTAAAAGAAAAATAGCTCCTTTGCATACAGGCCATTGGAGTTCTATTCCTCTTACTTCTCCTCTGTTTCTCCTCTTTTCCTCTTAGATTACCTGTCACGTTCCCCTGCAGGTTACAGAAGCTTTACTTTCAGTGCAGCTCGGTTGATTGCTATGTTGTGTTGTGAAGAATTTCAACATGATAAGCAAGCAGTAGTGGTTTAAACATACTCTTTCTTATGATTAGTTACACACCTACCACTGTGAGTCATTTCCTGCAATGCATTTAGAGCAGTGTTTGGAAATGAAATGACCTGTAAAAAGCATTAGATGTGCTCAGTAATGGGGGGGTTTTGGTGTAGTTTTCATTTAAGTATTGCTTGTTGCAAAAATATCTCCGAATACGTATTATTAAACCAGCTTGATGACTTCTAGTTCTGGCAAGTATAAAATAGGACAGTAGGTGTGCCACGTGCTTTTAAGCCTGAGCGGGGATGGTAGCAAGAAGGAACATCCATGGAAAAAGGTAAAGGAAGGTGATGGCAACAGGAAAATAAGATTTGCAAGATGATTAGTCAGGTAACTTGATTTGTTATATCAGTTTCTTTGGAGCCTAGAGAGCCTGAGGAAGATTGGGGTCCTTAGTACTGAAGTGAGGTACCCACTTGGAGGCAGTTTCCTTGATTAAGAAAAAAAAAAATGTAAAGCCATACATTAATTAGGATTGGTAAGACCTGCTTGCCACCACTTATTTTTTTTCCTGTAGAATGATAAAGAGGGAAAAGGTGTGGACCTAATTTTTAATCATGGATGTGCTGCCTCATTGCAAAGTTAACCTAAATAAGCAGTGATAATTTGTCTTAGAAGACTGCAAAGAGGAAAGCACATTCAGAAAGCCTCAGTGTGGTAATTTTATTCTTGAAAGCTGAATATCAAAATGCCACTTATGATAGAGTTTCATAGTTCAAAGTTAGTTGTTTGGATTGTGGGTTTTTTTGCCTTGGGTGAGTTACTTAAGAAAAGTAAATAATGCAAGCCAGAGCTATGGATTTTGATTAAAGTTTTGGAACTGAAGCTGATGGGTGTGCTGGGGCTCAGATTGGTCTTAATCTTATTAGTAGACAATAGTAAAAGTTTTTAAAACTTGTGTGTAAGGTGAGCTTGGGTGTCTCTCAGTGCAGGACTTTTAGTATAGATATGAACTTTCTACATAGCTGTGTTGAGTCTACAGTTTGAAGCCCAGCATTGCCCAGGACAAGCAGGTCAGGGATGTACTGTGAGATGCTAGCAATGCTTGGTTTTCTTTAGTTCGCAGTTTGACAAGGGCGAACTTACTCTCACGTGGTGTAGCACCCCACTACTGGTGAGGCCAAGGTTTCAGGCGTGGGGATAGATCATGAAAGGCTGTTCAGCATATGGGTGACATGAGCAGGGTTGTAGGTTTGGTCCCTGGGAAGGGATAGTGGGAGTTGGGCCGTACACAGAGCACCATCTGCTGGCATCTGTTTGGAATATCACTGCTGGGATCGCTGCCTGCGGGACTGAGATGGGACTGAAAAGTGAGCAAATGGTTCTGGGTGAAGTCTTCGGCTGGAGATGGAGCACTGCATGAGGAAGGGCTGCAGGGCGGGCGGCTGCTCTCTGGAGTGCCATCAGCATTGGTTTCTGGTTCAATAGCAGAAGATCCTGGCTGTGTAGCTGTAGCCAGATGCAAACTTTGAAGCTGTAAGTCTTGCAGAGAAAAATGTGAAGTGTAACAAAATTGAAAGTGAACATGTAGTTATAATTTCATAGATACAGCTTGCTGCAAGTTTACTTCAGTTTAAAATTGTACTGTCTATAACAGTAACTATACACGTACATTTTTGTCTTTGTGACTGGAAAAAAAAAAGGGGTAGGATTTGAGTGCTTGTAAAAGGTATAGTTTCTGATTAAAAAAAAAAGTATATATCACAAAAAAAAAGAATACCATTAAGTATCTTTTGTGTATGTATACACATACATATGCAAATACATATGTGTGTATATAATGTATACATATTTTTTGTATACACATGCACAAAAAAGCTATTTACCTTTTTTTTTTGTGGAAAAGGCATTTTTTATATAGAAGAGCAAACAAAAACTAGCAGAACTGGAATTTTTACCTTGGTTTTGAGTTAGTGCAGACATACTTTGTGTGAATCCTGCTCTCCTGAGCTCTGCCAAGTATCCTTCAGTCTTGGCATTTGTGCTTTTTGTAGTCAGTCCTGGTTTCCTCTGTGTTCTCAAAAGAATTTTTTTCCCTCCAATATTGGCATCTCTGTTGATGTATCTTCAGTGGACGTTATATTTATGCTGCTAAACCTCAGGTCTGTAAGTCAGAAGCCTAAATTGCCTATGGTCAGTCTAACCCCTCTTCTTGGGAAGTGAAGAGGGCCCAGGTTACCATCTGTGAATAATTTCTTCATGTCTCTCCTTGTGGACTGTCATCAGGGAGCACACAGACTAAAAGGCTTATTTGTGCACCTCATTTAGATGGAATGAATCCAGGTCCTACTACCCAGCTATGACAAGTTCTGCTGTTGGCACTATTACTTACACTACAGCAGCACAAGTTGTAGTGAATCAGGCTATGATATTTTCTTATATTTCTATTTATTTATTTAAATGCTCTACCTGTCACCCTAGCATCTGGCTTTAGTCACAAAAATAAGTACAGACCATTGACTTCTGTTCTGTACCTTTTCCTTGCATTCAATTTTGTCTGTCATCCTAAAGAGTAATCTCATGATTGAGGGTATCTTGTTGGGAGAACACCTATCATATTCTGGGAGCAATGGCAAAACTGAATGGTAATTAAATGAGGTAAAAGGCATATATTTTGAGAACTGATTTTGTGTTAAAGATGTAAGCTCCTCAGAAGTCCAAAAGAATTGGGCTGAATTACACTTGGTGTAAACATCAAATTTCATCATCCTGTGCTACCAAATTGGATGTAACCACATTTCTTCTACTGGGAAGAAATTTGAATAAAAGCTATGGCATCATTATGTTTCTTCTGAAAACTGCAAAGCTTATTGGGTTTTCCTGTGGAGATGTTATATGATGATGCTACACTTCCCATCCTTTCACTCTGTTAGGAAAATACAGTACTCCACTGCCCACACTGAATCAGAGAGATAATTTCACTTTCTGAAGCAGCTACGAAAGCTTGAAACTGCAAAAGCACACCTTTAAAAAAATTCTGAGTTAAAATCTTGAAAGTCTTAAGTAGCAAGCTTTAATAGCTCAGAAAGCAAATAAAAAAATGCTGTTGAATTGACTGTTCCATCAGTGGTGTCTCAAACTAAAGTCTAATTCTACAGACTTTACAAGGGAGGGTTAGGAAGCATAAGAAATCAACTTGTTTTTAAATCAACACGGGAGTGGCTAATTGATATGCATAATTAAATGAAGGCAAAGTTGTGCTTATTTTTCCTCTTAAAACCACTAACCTTCAGAAAGAGGTTTGATTAGGATGTATGTAAGACCTTCAAAAATAACTTTTTCTTGAAAGAATTTAAATCCTTACTGGTGTGCTGAAAGAAATAATAAATTTCTTCAGGTCACATTCTGTATCTTAGCATCAAAAATTTCCATAAAATACCAGCATTTTGGAGGAATGGAGGTTGAGTTTGGTACTTTTCTTTCTCATTGGTTCTTTGTGAAGGAACATGCTTTGAAGTGGATCTAGTCCTTGCCTAAGCTGAAGACTTTTAAAAAAATAACCTCCAGTATACTAACTCAGGAAGAATGCCAAAATTTGGCTTTGCTGTGAGCAAATAGAATAAGCCTTGGGTGAAAGTTTTGCAATTTTTCTTGGTGTTTTGCAACCTGGAGATAAAACCAAGTTCTTTTTCTAGATAATGGGGATAATTGGAGGCAAATAAAATTTTGAAAGGAAGTTTAAATTTGGTGTTTAAAAAGCTATACAGTTGGGAGGGTGAAATGGTTTTGTCCTGATAGTAGCATTTTTAGCTTGTATATTTCACTTTAGGATTTTCAAACATTTTGTAATTGTCCTAGAGCTAACTTCATTAAGGCATTGGTAGAAAATGGCATTGAATGACTTTAGAAGTTTTCACAGTATAGCTTCACTACCTCTTAGGTAACAAATATTTAGAGTTACAGGACAGTTGATTTGCCCAGAGAATAAATTTGTGTGAGTCAAAGTTCACTTGCTTTTCATCTGTCACCTTTCATTCTCTGGCCTTTCATCCATTTTCACCTTTTCTCCGTCGGAGGATTCAAGTTGGAATTTTCACAGTAAAGTACTGCTGCTGGAAATGGTACTGGGGTAATTTCTTTTTACTTAGGGTAACCTTGTAATCTGGAAGCTTCTGTAACTGTGCTTTGTCAACATTGAAAGCTGAATGTTGCACGCTAGGTGACAATTTTTTCCATGTAGAAAATGTTTAAGTGACTGAGTATCTGAAGCTCTTGTACTCACAGATG
The DNA here is from genome assembly GCA_013399075.1 of Chloroceryle aenea. NCBI lineage: Eukaryota > Metazoa > Chordata > Aves > Coraciiformes > Cerylidae > Chloroceryle > Chloroceryle aenea. The sequence goes on from VWZY01004269.1 coordinate 665,312, forward strand.
ATTTGCAGAACTCTCTTTGTAATTAGTCCACAGAAGAAAAACTTGCTCTAGCTCATGAAGAATTGGTTTCCAGCAGAAATCAAATTGCTAGCAACAATCAGCAGATTCAGGAACTGAAGAAAGTAAAGTCCACACTGGAGCAGGATGCATCAAAGAAGGAGCAGCAGCTGGGCGAGAAGATCAAAATGTTACAGGATCTTCAGAATGACAGGGTAAATTCCTCTGTCTTTTGAAATCTTCACACAGACACATCCACCCCAAACAGACAGGAGCCCTTTATTAATTCCTGTTACATCTCAAAATAAAGGGGTATTTTGAGGTCATGGCCCTGTTGTGCACAGCAATGGCCATTTTGCTGAACCTCTAATGCAAAGACTTTTAATGGATGGTTAAAGTAATTTGATTGGAAATAGTCTATTTACAGTGGCTAGGCAGGTGGAAAAATGCTATTAGAAAACACTGTCTAGAACTGCAAACGTGCTGCTAATTGTTTGCACGAACAACTCTGGATAAAGATATGTGGCAATTGTCTACCCTTAATTATGAAGCCTCCAAGTAGGCTTTGGGCCCTGGATGTTTTTTGTTTATTTGGTTGTGGTTTTTTTGAACTTGGAAGATGTAACTTTTCTATCACTTTTTAATTCTTTTCAAGATTTTGAAAGAAAAAGACTTGGCTAATGAGAAATGTAAAACAACAGAGCTCCAGGAAATCAGGAATAGACTTGAAAAAGAAAGTGCTAAGCTGGGTGAAGAGCTTAGAGTCTGCAAGCAAGAATTTGAGAAGGTATATTGAGACAAACTGAGTCTTCCTGTGGTTGGTTTTCTGATAAGACATATGTGCCTACTCAGTAGATGTTATCTGGAATGGCTTTGCAAAGATGCTTGCTGTAAATATCAGTATTACAGGTAAGGGGCCAAAGCACAGATTTCATTGAGGTTCCTGAGCAATTCTGACTTGATTAGTCATAATCCTGCAGCACTGCTGCCCAGTGTTCTTGGTTAGGTGGACCCCATAATTTGTCTTAACTTCAGGATGGGTTGTATGTCCTGGCTTTTCTTCTGTTCTACTTTAGATTCACTGTGCATACCCTTTCTTGACTATTATAAAGTGCAGAAAAGACGTCCAAAAGTGTCATGAATGTGAGGTTTCACAGATATTCTAGGCACATCTGGTGCTTCTCAAGGATGCATGCTGGAGTTGAAACTGCCTTGATGTTCTGTGGTTTCTTAAGATGTCTTAAAATGTCACAGACAGGGAACAAACATCAGGAGCCTCATAAAAGACTAATTCTCTTCCAAAATAATAACAATAAAATGAGCTCTCTAAAGTATAAAAGTTTGGAGGCTATAATTAAATAATTTTTAGTCTTTGATAAACCAGACTATTTCTAGCCATATTCTGTGTATTTCATTTTTTAGTCTCTCTAGAAACAAACACTCCTAAAAGGCTATAGTTTTGTATTTTCTGTATTATAATATTAGAAGTTACATTTGCATCTCCTAAGCATGGAGGGTTTAAGTTGCTGCACAAATAAAAATGAAGGTAATAATAAATGATACCTTGTAACCATGATATCTTATAAATTTCTGATGTTATTTTGTTCTCCAGTGTTTAGAAAATGGACTCTTACTTTTAGATGGAAGTCTGTACTTTGTTTTTGTCAAGCAACCTATGCCCAGTACTTTCTTGGATTTTGGGGATAGGTTGTTATAATTCTTGTCATTCCTGAAATCTCAGTTCTAAATAAGAAAACCTATAAATATGTATATAAAATGAATGCACACCAATGATAGCTTAATATTCACTCTTGATCTCCCCACAAGCAGTCAGACTAAACCAGAAACTGTCTCCTAAATGCTTATACTCTGCTTCCCATTTCCTAGGAAGGAATGGAGAGATAAGAATCTATAGGGCATTCCCCTCCCTAGGATGTGTTCTCTCACTGGTTTTGTCTTGGTTTTAATTTGTGATGCAAATTTTGATTTATGGAAAACTGGCAACCCCTCTTAGTCTGTTAGTACCTGCATGCTTGGCAGTGTGATTTTAAAGAAATTCTTCCTATAAATTTAACTAGCTATTCTACTTCAGGATTGTTAATGTTGCATTACAGAACAACAAGTAAAACTAATATTTGAAACCAAATGTATCATCCTACTTGCTTAAAACATAGGTAACTGTTTATACATTTAAGACTAATAGAAACTAGCTTTCTTCCATCAGTGTTTGTTTTTTATGTTGTCATTACAATGCTTTTAACCACATTATTGTAACCAGAGAATGATGTGAAGTAAATTTTAGAACAGGTTCTAGAAAATTACAATGGACTTACCTTTTCAAAGAACTGTAGAAAATAGTCCAACAGAGCTTCTGCTACTTCAGTAGGAATATACATGAAATTTATTTTTAACATTGAATGTTGTTGATATTATAAGTTTAAAATCTTTGATCAGAAAAATCACTTATGCTTTGTGCGGTGAAATCACCCTTTCTTCCAGTGATAAAACAAAAAATTATTGCTGTCCTTGGAAAGAATTACAGTAGTTTTGAATTTAAATCATTTCAATGTTGCTACTTTAACTTTGATCTCTGTTTCCTAACAGGAGGTAGCAAATCTCAAGGATGCAAAACAGCTATTGATTCAACAGAAATTAGAGCTGCAGGGCAAAATAGACAATATGAATTCAGCTCTGGAACAGGAGAAAAAAACCCATCAAGCTGTCAAAGATCAGCTGAAAAAGAGGGAAGAGGAGCTGAAGAAAGAATGTGCTGAAATTGAAGCAAAACTGGTTAGTATGTCCAAACCAGGACAGTATGTTAGGGAGTATAAGAGTGTCATTGTGTGAACATGCCTTTGGATTCTTTCAGGCATCAAGAGGAAACAAAGTGTTGACTTCAGTTTCACATTACATTAATTTTTAAAGTACAAGGTCAGAAATCTTTGAGGCATTTAATGGTATTGGAAAATTCAGTGGGATTACAGCCTTCTCTAATATAGTTTGTTGATTAAAAGTAGTGATGCTAGTGCAGTAAGATTTTTTGCCTTAACTAAATGTAGGGAGTAGGAGCATAATATTTGGATGGTGTTTTTTTTATTGTTCTGATGTTTTCTTAGCACACAGAGAAAAAAGAAAAGGAAGAAGAAAACCGGAAAAATGAGGAAAAGGAGACCAAGCTTACCATGCAGGTTACAGCCCTGAATGAAAACCTGGCTACCATGAAGAAAGAGTGGCAAAGCAGTCAGAGGCGAGTGAGCGAGCTGGAGAAGCAGACAGACGATTTGAGAGGGGACATTGCTGTCTTGGAAGCAACAGTGCAGAATAATCAGGATGAGAGAAGAGCTTTGCTGGAGAGGTAAGCTGTGGTCCTAATTATGTGGAAGTGTAGCTTGGGAAATGGATAGCCTCACACTAAAAACTCATTTCAGTTGATTTGAGTTTCTCTCTGCGTGCTTTATTCAAATTTCTGCTTGTCCCTGGGCTGTGGCTGCAATTTCCAGAGTGCAACCTTCTGTCATCCCTACCAAAGCACAGCAAGGGATGTTGGAACAAACTGTGCTTTGATAGGGTGGGCTTTGACAGTGTGACTGTTTTATAGAAAATCAGTCAGGCTTATCAACCTCACTTACCAACAAAACTACAGCTCTGTGCTTGTGCTCAAATGTTTATGCCCATCCATAAGAGGTTTCCAAATCCATTGGGCTTCTCTGATCTTCAAGGTGTGTAGGCTCTCAGCTCACTGATTGTGTGAACATTATGAGGCCTGACAACTTTTACCCGAGTTAACTATCCTTCTCCATCACTTTGAGGCTCCTCTGCTGTGACTCAACCAGAGTAGATGCACTAGTCATCCAGCAGCTGGAAGGGACTCCTTAGTGTCTCCAGTAACATAGGATTTGTTTAGGGAGTTCTAGGTATGCTCTCTGCACAATGGTAGGAGATTGAACATGTCATTGCATTAAATAGGGTAAGGTTCACGCAGGAGGCATTTTTTTCCTCCTGAAAACCTACAGTCTTCTCCAGTTCTGCTGTTGTCTCTGTGATAGATTTAAATCTTAGGTAAGGAAGAGTGCCTTTCCCTCGGGCTACAGGAGGCATGCAAAGCAGCAGGAGTTACCTGAAAGCAGAAAATACAAGGGTGGAAGAAACAGCTGTGAGGCAGGAGAATTTCTTTGTCCTTATGTCTTGACATGTTCGGTGAAGGCAGAGTGCAAAACTTTCTTCAATACTGTCAAACTTGCTGGTTTGTTTTCTGAGAAGTAGACTGTGGGAAAGAATGAGATAATTCAAGTGAGATCTTCTTTATTTGGCAGTCCCTTTCTATACTGTGCTGAACTCATCTAATAGCCATTTACAACTTGGCAGAAAAACATCCTTTGAAATTTGGCTTTCAACAGTTAACTGAATTTCAGCTGATGGGAAGTGGCATTGCTAAAAGAAAAAGGTTTCTTTTCTGATCTGTTGTCTGACCTGATCCTGATCCTGAGATGCAGCTGTTTTGTGAGTGTGTCCTTTTGCACAGGGGTACTTACTGGGGCTTGCTGTTCATGGACAGCATTCAATACTGGTTTTGGGAGTAACTCCAGGTATTAATAAGATATTTGGGAGCTCTGCCAGATAATCTTAAACTGATTGTTAAAACAGAACTTTTTTTCCAATCAAGGCATCCAAGAACTTTTCACAGCAAGGATATTTTTGGCTGGATGTTCTGAAACTTCTCAGACATGACAACCTAACCAAAGGAGGCAGTGTTCATTGTCCTATATGCTTTGAGGTGTCTATTTATTATTTATCTTCAGGTGTATAAAAAGCGAGGGAGAAATTGAAAAGCTTCAAGCCAAACTTGTAGAAATGAAGAAAAAGCTGGACAACACTACTGCTGCAATGCAGGAACTTGGCCGAGAAAACCAGTCATTACAGGTATAATTTGATTTGAAGCAATTAAACCTGTTGATTCTGTCTCTGGGAACTTCGGAGAGTTTCGGGTTTGCGTTAGATTGGTGGTGGGTTACCTTTCCAGAATGATTAAGATGTTATGATTGTGGTGTATGAAGGCCATATTGCTGTCTGGGTTCTTATATCTGCTTATAGTTTTGAAACTTGGAAGATTTTTCTCTCTGAACAAATACAAGCCCTCATAATCATGGCAAAATTGGTGCTTTTATATCTCACTGGGTAGTGCGTGCAATGAAAATAGAGAAAAATAGTAGGAATTAGACATGCGTTTTTAAAATCTGCTTTTTATATCTTCTGTATAGATCAAACACACCCAGGCTCTCAACAGGAAGTGGGCAGAAGACAATGAGGTACAGAATTGTATGGCCTGTGGAAAAGGTTTTTCAGTGACAGTGAGAAGGGTAGGTGTGTTTTACTAAGTGTCTGTTGGGATTTTCTTTTTCTACTGTTTTCAAACTCCTAGGTGGGATACCAGCTTCAGAAAATGTCCTTAATAGTGCTGTGATACTCAGGACATCTCAAAATACAGTTACTGTTTGCAGTGCCTTAAAGTTTCTGGAGCTTATTTCATTCATCATTTTAACAGCATCAGTTTATAAACAGTGTTAAAATAGTTCAATCCTCGAAGCGAGCAAGCAGAATTACACTGTCTGAAGGGTGTTTACAGTAAACTTATTTATAATCAGTCCGAACTGGGTTTACAGGTATGAAAGGAATGTAAATTTGTTAAAATTAGATATATATGAAAATGTGAGGCATCAACATGACCTAGTGCTTAGTGGCCATATATTTCTAAACACTAACTAGATGTTGAACAGAAGAAAACTGGATGGTTTTTAGGTCTGTAGTCAGACCTTCTATGCAAAACTAGCTGTGGTCAGCTAAGACATTAGCATCCCTTCGTCTGCTCTTCATCCAGAGGTTATTATCCCTGCAACAACTGACTGGGCAATGAAGTATATGAGCAATATTCACTTGGCAAAGAAGTATATGAGCAATATTCACAAGGTTCATTGTGCAGTGCTTCCTGGCTTGGTCTTAGGTGGCTCTCCCTGTCCTGCATTATTTCAGTGATGTTTTTTTGGATAGTCTTTGAATAAAGGCTTCTGGATCCTTGAATTCAAGGATACTTCTCATTGTGAAAGCGGGTAGTTACATGTAAAAAGAACATGTTTTATCTGACTAGAACAACTTCAAGAAGTGAGATTCAAGAGGAGGATGAACTTCAACTAGTTAATTTCTGAAACTGGTACAGTTTCCCAACTCAGTGAAGTGCTGAGTATTTTACTCCTATACATTTTAGAAAGGATTTACTCCTATATCCTTGTGTATGCTATGTAACTATTTAAACATTTAACTAACTTCTGAAACATGATAGTTGCCCCTACTAGTGATCTATGCCCTGCCATGAGTGTTCACATGTGTTTCTTCTCTTTCACAGCATCACTGTAGACAGTGTGGAAATATCTTTTGTGCCGAGTGCTCAGCAAAGAATGCCTTAACTCCTTCTTCTAAGAAGCCTGTCCGAGTCTGTGATACTTGCTTTAATGACTTGCAAGGATAACTGGCTATCGTGAGTGATGATATGTGAGTGATGATGAAAGAAATGTTACACTAAAATTTATAATTTCTGTCGATGCACTTCATTCAGCACTCAGACTACTATTCAGTTTGGACAATGATTGTAACACTTGGCAAAATTTAGTATATTTTAAAATGTTTATTGATACTAAGTAAAACTATTGTATTTTTTGTGAGACATGAGCTCAGATCATCCATAGCTTATTGACATTTATCCTGGAAAGAGCTTCTATGTCTAGATTAGGAATACCCAGTTATTTGTAAATAAAGTTTAAATAGAGGAGTAACAATGTATTTTTTTATCTTTTATTTTTTTGTTCAAGAGAAACAGCATTTATGTGATATTGCAGTTTGTTCTTGTTTCCTTCAATGAAAAAGAAAGATGCAAAAAACTTGTGAGGATTTTATGTATCAAATATTGCTGTGAAAGCATAACTGATTGTTGCATTTGATTGCATATCTGATGCTTTTTATAACCCCCTGTAATTTTGTTTTCTTTCTATCTCTCTGATTCTTGGACATTTCTCTCTAATGTTGAAACCCACAGTGAGATTAACAGCTGGACTCGACTCCATCTCAGTTTTATTTGTCGTATCAGCACCCGAGTCCTTATCCAACTACAACACTTGGATGTTGGAAGATCTTTAGAGAATTGCATAGTTAGTGCGTGTGTGTGCATCTGAGAGAGAGCATCTATGAACAAATGGTGAGACAAAGTTTAGGTGGTATTGCAGGAATATTGCATGATACAGTATTCCATGCCATATTGATTGATTTCACTTTTATATATTTGGTTGATGGATTTTAATATTCCAGAAACCCTTATATGTGGTGTCTAAAAACCAAAAATTAATACTGATAGTAGCCGGTAGCACATCTCTCCACTCCAGAAGCCCCGTGAGGTCCTTGTGGTTCTAAGGCACATCCAGACCTTCCATGCTAGGTATCCTACTAAGAAAAAGTTGTCTTTGAGATTACTGTAGTTTATCTGACCTTTTTCTTCTGTCTCTTCCCTCAGCTTTTAGTAGAAGAAGCTGAACCCCTGCTACAACTAACAAAACCCCAGTTTGCCATTGCTTCACCTGACCCCCATTACTGAGGAGTCTTACATGTTCTATTAGTCATATGATTTAGTCTGCTCAGAACAGTGGTGTGAATCTCCTGCTACTGGCTTAGTTACAAGCCAAACAGCTCTAAATAAGAGGCCAATATATATGTCTTTAGATATTTATTAATATTTTCTTTTCTGTACTTGCCACAGAGGTTTCTTGTAGAGTTCATGTAAGCTCCACACTTCTTTTTTGTTGTGGTTTTATTTACACCTCTTTGTTCTTGCCTGCCTGTCTTCAACTTTTCTTCCCTTTGTATCTGGTATTTCAAAACCATTAAGGTTATTTCTTCTGAGCAAGGGTTATGCCTTCCAGTATTTAGGGACCCTTTGTCTTAAAAACCCTAACAAATTCCCCACACCCTATGCCCTTCTGTGTCTTAAACATTTTGCGAGCTGTTCAGAGAAAAGGACTGTCCTGAATTCCTCTACTTCCTGCCCAAGGTAAGGAGTCAAATTCTGTCACAATGGTGGAAGCTTAGTCATTGTTAGGCAGGTTTGTTTGCCTTTATCTACGGACAGCTCTATATCTGAATGAAGAAGTCTCTTTTATGAAAAATGTCTAGTCCTGATTGATGCTCAAGTGAAAAAACTTCATAATCTATCTTTTACATAAGTAGAGATCTATATATATATTTCATATCCCTTCTTAGCTTACCTGTCTAGTTCTACATTTGCAACCTCAAGGAGACTTCATTAGGAGTTTTCTTAAAATAACATTCTTATTTCCCAATACCCAGCTGAATTATGTAACTGGTTCTCCTCACTGTGGAAGGGTTTGGGATACAACCCAATTTCACAATTTATGTGAAATACTGATTTTTGTTACTTGTTCTAACATGAGAGATGCTTGCTCAAAAGAAACAATTGCTGCAATGGTTCTATATGAACAGAGCCTCTGGACTCGCTGTTTCTCATCAGTGTAACTGTTTGCCTAAGAATCTTTTGAATAGAAAATGCGAACTGAATCTCTGCCTCTGGGAAATTTTTTCTACTTGTTTATTTATTGTGAGAATCCAAAAGATTTGCTTTTGAGCCTTTCTTTGTCTGACATGGGACTTCAGAAATGTGGGAAAGGTGAAGATGTGAGTCATGCTCCAGCCTAGATGCACTCTGCCCCCTTGTGTAACACATGAACCTTGTGCTGCTCTCAGGGTGAAGGATGACCATGTGGAGCAGAAGGAATTTTGAGAGGGACAAGAGAAGCTTCCTGTGACTGCACATGGACAAAATGTATGAGGCGGAGGAAGATGGAAATCTTTCAGAGGGAGCTGGGAAAATGGTTGACAGACTCGTTCTCAGGACTTTTGCTTCTGAATGGCAACATGTTAAAGCTGAGGAGAGAGCTCTGCAGTAAAGGAAGTGGCAGAAGCTCTAGTAGGATTGTTCTTAATTCAGCCTTTTGGGATGCCTTTGTGTAATGACAACAAGAGTCACCTCACTCTACTGCTGCTGAAGCAGTGTGGTTTGTTGACTGCGGATCCGACCTTGGTCTGGAGCTTCTCAGCTCTGGGGGCAAAACCAGCTCTATTTCTGAAGGTTGCTTTGTGCTGACCAGTTTATACGACCAACTTTTCAAGGGGATGGTAATGCTTTTCAAATACACAGTTGTAGAAAGAGGGATTGTTAAAATCTGGAGGAACAGTGGTAGAGTAGAAACTTTCATGCTTGAGCTTTGAGTCTGCAGCAATAGGTCATGATTTCGACAGCTTTTCACTTGAGTAAATTTATGACTTAACTGCTAAATCTTATGTTCTTTCTTTTGTGCCTACGATTCTTAGTGATGGTTTTTATTTGTTGGGAAGTTGATGGTATAATAGACCCTGTAATGTTCTCAGCCTCACTGCCAGGTTGGAAGTTGTGCTTAGTAAAATGACCTGTGAGATACGTAATAAGGGAAGCTGGAAAGTGGAAAGCTTTGTATTTATAAATTTGCTTGAAGAGTCTGTTTTGATGGGCATGTTGTTAGTAGGAATGTGGGAGGTTTGCTGTACTGCATTAAAATATAAATACTAGGAAAACATAGTGAAAAGCCTGGCAACATTCACCATACTGAGTTAAAAGGATTCCAGATGAAATAGTGTACTGCACTGACTTTTCAGACTGAAACCACAGGAATAAAGCTAATAAAGTGGCAGAAGAACTAGAGACTTGGAACTGGAGGAGGAACAGTGATGTGTTTTACCAGCCTCTAGCAAGAACCAGATTGCTATCATTCACTGAGGAGAGGCTATTATTATAGAAGGAGAAGTGGGAATAATGGTAAAACTAGGACTCGAACCAGTTGGTGTGTGGGATCCTCAAGCTGCCTTTGATTATTAGCCATTACCATGGCATCAGGAATAGGACAGTGAAGTATGGGATTTGTTCCTGAAACTGTCATCTCTTCAGGACACTCCATCCACATTAATAATCACTGGGGGAGCAGAGTATGAGAGACCAGCTGCCACACGGTCTGAGACAACCTACAGAGGTAATTGGAGAAGTGGGAAGAACAATCTCGTAAAGGGTGAGGAGAGGTTCTTTAACTTCCTGGAGACATAACCTCTCTTCCCAGTCACAATGCCAAATCCTACTGTTCTGCTCCAGCCTCACATCAGCAACACATACTTCATACTTTCCTGCAGCCCCTCTGGTTGCAGAGGTCAGTGGCAAGCCTTTGATCTTAGCTGGCTGAGCTTCACTGTTATTTTTTTCTCCCCACGTATTCCTTCTCTCCAGTAATCTCCTTTCTCTGAAGGTTGAACAAAAAAATTAATGAGTCACAGTAGGAAAAGTTGCTGTCTGCAGATGAAGAGACAAAAGGAATTTTCTGCTGCAGCTTCCAACAGAGGCAAGAGGTTTTAGAGGGATCTCGTTTTTCAGCTGGCTTCACTCTCTGGCACAAGAGTCTGAGGCTCTAGGGTACAGGGTTTTTCCTCTGTTTTTGAAGGTATCAAGTAACTAAGTTGCCATGGAGTGTGGAACACTTAGGTACACAAGAATGAAGAATAACTGGTTTTGCTGGGTTTGGGATGATAAGGATTATTTGTGAATCCTCAGTGGAAAAGCCTTAGTGAAGCAAGAAGGGATTTGGGAGCAGAAGCATGAAGTAACCTTGCTATGTTTGTATTACATTAGCAAGAACAGCTGAGTCTCTCATGATGGATGTAAGAGAAGTGGCATTCCTGAAGAAGAGACCAGGAAAACTCAAGTACTTTTCTGGATTGTGAAATGTCAGTTAAATGCGAAGTGGCAACAAATGCTCGTTGCAAAAAAAAAAAGAAATAATTTGTGATCAGTACTCAGTGACAGGCAGAAAACTGCTGGAGCTGAAGTTCAAACAGAACATGAACTGTGCCAAGAAGAGTGATAGCATGGTTTGAGTATGTTGAAACTGATAAATTACTCCTCTAAGTACCACCCCTCCCAAGCTGTTATTTTCGGAGGACTAGGAAACAACACTGTCATTTGCACTATGCACTTTTTGCTATCTAACGGAATTTAATCTACACGAAGTGGAATTGCATAATTTGCATTGCATATGTTATCTGTAATGAGTTGACAGAAGGTGTATCTTCAGCTGGACTTTTCACTGTGTTACATGTGGCCCCTTCCTCTCTAAGGAGAATTGCACTCGTAATTCCTTTGCCAAAAATGCGATCATCATCTGAGAGCACATGTTACAACAAAACCCATGTAGTCATGCACACGTTATCTTTGTAGAGCTTCATTTTTAGATTATAAAATAAGAAAATATGAATTCTGTGTAATTTTAAGGGTCTTGCCAGTTGTCCAATCATTAGTTTTTGAAGTCTTGACCTCAGTGTTCTGTCTAGGATAAGTTAAAAATTACTGTCCAACCACATCCTCTCCAAAAGCACTAAACGGTGTACTTTTCAAAAATAGCAATAATTGGATAATAATGTCCCGCCACAGAAACTCCGTTTTGGGGGGACTTTGTTTGTTGGTTGGGTTTTGTTTTTTGGGGGTTTTGTTGTTGTTTTTTTTTAAGAGGCACTGAATAAAGAGGTTTGCATCTTTAGAGAGAATATTAGATGCCACTTAAGATCACAGTAGTGAGGAGGATAGGTACTAGTTAATGTAATAAACTTTATCTTTTGCCTGTAGCCCACCACATACTATGCACTCACTGTACAGCAGATACAGGAGTATCTGCTCATTTGAAGATTACTGAAGCTCTGCTAACCCTTTTGGATCAACATTACTATGAAAGCAGAATCCTGGTAGGCATGTTTCTGAAATTTTTCCTCCCCCTATGACCTAAACTAGAAACAAAATCATCTGTAATTCTGGGCTTTTTTGGAGTAAAGAGGGCTAGGAAAGAGTTTTCATTGTTACATGTCAACAAGCCAGTGCTGGCAGGTCCAGGCTCCTGCTGTTGGCTTCATGGCAAAGTACTCCATTGTAGCACGCTAAGGCTCGATTCCTGGCACAAAAGGGGTGTTTGAAAGAACGTCTTGCTGAGTTAGCAAATACCAGAACTTTTTATAGTAATGTGTCCAAAATGCTGCTTGTATAGGATTTGTCACTTTTGTAAAAAAAAAAAAAAAAACAAAAAAAAAAATCGTAATCCCCCATTTGATGCCATTACATCAGATTTCATTTAAACTACCTCTTGGCATGAAAATCAATCATTAGGTAAGTTCAAAACGGTTTGCTCACTGTCGCGTTTTGTAAAAGTTACACCGCATGCCAAATTTTCAAGAGTTTATCACCAAAAAGGAAAAAAGTGGGGGGTTTGGTTTTGTTTTGTTTTTTAAATGTGTTTGGAAGCATCCAGTAGTTTCAAGCTATTGTAAAGTCTGTTCTTTTAATTTCTGTAGTTTCAACCTTGCAAACTCCAGCTGCTGCTGGACAGGAAATAAATCATAACCACAAGCTTTCATAAGAACAGTGTGCTCGGTGAAAACAATTTTGTATACAGCTTTGTCGTTTGGCTACAGAGAACCTCATTCACCAAATGTACAATTAATTCAGTCTTTTATTTCTTCAATACTTGAGATGTGAACTTGATGAATGGTATTCTGTAATGGATACGCCACAAATTACATTGTCTTGTTTGCTTCTTTTCTGAATTTTAATGATCAGTTTATTATTGCAGATGTGAATATTGCACAAACGACTTAATTTCTGTATAGTTGTATAAAATATAAATGGAGAAGGTTTTAAGTTCTTACCCCATATTTAAAGATAATGTATTAAAAGAGCCTTATGTTGCAGTTTTACCTACTGCACTTCTTTTTAACTGGATCGTACTGTCTTGTAGGTGTAGATAGATTTTTCTTGATTTTATTTTTATTTTTTTGCATGTGTATGTTTTGGTTTTATTTCTTTTTAATTGAAGTTTAGTTCTTTTAAGTTCTATTTTCAGTGTTTGTGTTTACTACTTACAATCATGTAGTTGTGCCTTACATTGTGAAAGAATTTAGTCCAGCGTGCACTGTAATACCTAAACTTTGTGATTTGGAAGGTGGCTGTGGATTTGAATGAGAAGATGACACCGTGCATCAACCCGTTCTGTATAGACTGGGATGAAATGTTACTGAAATATAATTTTTGTTTTCTAAACTGTTAAAGGAATGATTAATTACAATAAAAAAATAAAATAGAACTTTCTAATAGACCAGTTCTGTCATTCAAAACTACCGTGCCCCATTTCAGACAGCAAAGCTACTGGGGGATATATCAGAGATACATCATTTTACAAATGAACTGTTGGGAAGCCACACATCTAAGAACAAGCTAAATGCTCCATTTTCTTAGACTTGTGGGAAGCTGCAACAAAAGGTTTCACGTTCCTGAGGAGGCGGTGATAATAACTGGTTTTTGAATCTGTTTTTTCACAGGTTAAATTCAGAATAGTTTTTCCATTCCCAATAACTGCACAAGGCTGCTGAGTATTCCATCGTTGGTTAAAGTCCTGTCACTGGCTGTGTTCAGGCATTGCATTCAGTGCAGTCAGACAACTGGCATAACTGGAAGACTTCGAAGTAGCCTGGAAGTAGCAAGGTGGAGCATCGGTGCAGAGAGAAGCCAGGTGATTAATCTGCGTGTGATCTCTCCCATGACAAAGCCATTGTTGACTTGGGAAGCATTATCAAAGACGTTAGCCATTGAAGCAGAGCTGCCTGGGGGCTCTGTGTAGGCAGGGGAGAAAGAGAGCTCTCCTCTGAAAGAAAATTCCACTTGGAGAGTTAATTTCTGCCTTGACTATATTCTGAGGCATCTTTCTCTCCAGACCATAGAGGAGACCTTACATCTCCCCAAAGACAGCCTGTGTGTGAATACTTCCGTCCCTTGGGGTATCCTCCCCGGAGATGTACTGGATTTTAGGAATTACTGAATCTCTGGGACTACTTAGTTGTCTGTTAAACTGAGCAAACCTGGCTTAAGCTTGTTTTGGGAAAAATACATAGAGGTGCAAAACTCCTCCTCACTTCTGCCTGTGCACAAAATGCAGAGCTTAGTCTGTCAGGTGTGACTTCTTTGGGCTTGAAATATCTCCCTATCCTATCAGCATTAGTTTCAAGATAACTGTGTGGTTCTGGTGAGGACCCAGAGGGGGGAAGGGGAGGGTGTAATGATCTTGGGTTTGGGGAGAGTGAGCACAGCTGTGTAAGCAAAGTTGTGGCTAAGTGGTTGAAGCTTGTGTGGTGTCCTGGAGCAGATTTGCTGTCTCCACTCTTTTCTGCTCTCCTGTCTTATACATTTACTGCTTGGCCTGGAGCCTGAGTGGCTGTCCCTTTCATGGGAAGCTGTGACAAAAACTTGCTCATTGCAGGCATGGAGGGGAAGAGCAGGAAAGTGTACTGCAGCAGACTATTCTGCATCTGGAAGGTGCTGAGCCAGGTAAGTATGTATATATGTACAGCCTCCAAACCATAGCTTGCATGTACAGGTGAACCAGCTCAAATAGATAAAATGAACCACCACAGCCCCATGGGTGGAGCTGGAGAAGAGCAGGGTTAAGGGCAACACTTGAACTCCTGACCAATTTGATTGTGCAGGGGAATATGAAATGAATGCTGACTTCCCTGTGAATGGTGTGAGCAACTGGAATGGCATTCCTACATTCTTCAGTGTAGTTCCTCATCTGTGGAGCTTCTCTGGAGTTCCCCCTGAAGTAATTACTGACTGAGGGGATATTGTAAGGGCTAACTTTTCTGCTGAGAGAGACTAGCTGGTTGGGAATTGAAAGTGGAAAAGTGACAGAGTCACTTTAGGAAAGTCTTCCTTTCTCATGACTGTGGCTAATCTCAGGGGATTAGCCAAGGCTAACCTGGTGAGAGCAACTTCCTCTGTGGTATGAATGAATGGATGCGTGCGTGAATGTTGTGGCAAGTTTTAGGGCTGTTCTGTGGGTCTCTTCCAGTATCTCAAAAAGAGGGAAAATTAAAGTGATTAACAGGGCACAGTTCTTTTGTGTGGACCACAGATCTGTGATAGCAGTGCAGTATGGAATGGTTTAATGCAAAAGGAACACTCAGGATTGTGAAACAAAATTGAACTCTAAATGCTGTAATGGATGTAAACTGCATAACAACAGATCTGCTGTTAACAAAGTGGTGGCATCTCAGGTGAAAAAAAACATCACAATAAAGCAGGGTATCATTGTACTTCTTTTTTTATACATGTTCTCTGGTATCTCTAATATAACTGAATATGTATTTATGACCTTTTCCAAAGCAACTTAAATAATCTCATTTTAAAAGTTCACGGGGAATCAACACAATACTGATCTGCCTCCACAACCTCATTGGTAGTGAAAAAAACATCTTGTGATATTATAGTTTGTAGAGTCATAACTATCAGGAGCCTGTCACAGCTATCTTGTCCCGCTTTCTAGGAAATGACAAGCTATATTCAAGCTTCCCTGGGTGGCAAGCTCCTTCCCCTGTCTAAAGCAAAGGAGCATCTAAGAGTGATACATTTATTACCTGGCTCATTTTCCCTCCCTAGTATATTGCTACATCCTGTGGTCTAGTCAGTCAGAAATCTATTAGCTTTAGAAACTTATGGTATGCTGGAAGAAATAACTGGTTTAGCACCACAATAGTTTTCCACTGGCACTGTTGGTCATGGGTTGACATTATTAAGTTTCATCTGATTCAGCAGGGAAGCAGAAAGCAATGCTTTTCTTGCTTTCACATTGTGCGGTGTAATTGGAGCTTGCTCTTTCTATCTGTGACATCCATGTTTTCTGCAACAAGAAAAAGTAATTTGTAAACCAAGACAATCTGGAAAAATTTCCAGGAATTCAGATACATACATACATACACCAGAGCCGTTAGTTTTATTTAGTGTTTCTTCAGGCCCATGCTCTTAATTCCTGAAGTGAACATGAATTACCCCAAAACTGAGATTTTCCTGGTTTCTCGGACCTCTACATGCTCCTGGAGTCTGTGTCTGGGGCCAGGGATTTCCAGTGAAGGTATCATTTTTGCTGGGAAGGTAGGATTTTAATGCTGTATTTGCCTATAGTGGTGAAATTTGCTGCAGTTTTTTTGTTTGTTTTGTTTTGGTAGTATTTGTTAGTTAATGCTGTCCCTGCAGTTTGTGCTCCCTGTTCCTCTAACACAATCCCAGTGCTATCAACATCACATGTTCTGCCCTCCTCTGAGATCTGTCGTGTGCTGCCATATGAATTTCAGTTTCTAGCATCACACTGATAGCATTCATCTCCACATCCACTGTCACCCAGGTATGAGAGCAGGTGGTGGTGGCTGGAGAGATGGATTTTAAATATGTATCTTCCCTCTCTCTGTGCTTGTCCAGATCATCTGAGATGCAGAGGCTGAGTTGTCTCTAAGTTACTATGATTAGACATCACAAATATATTGGCAGCAATCCAGGCTTAAGGTCTAGCTGTGCTTTTCCCACCCCAGGGTTTTTTTTATTTTGCCCAGTCAGGAGCTGCGCTCCCTGCTGTAATGCATGTAGAGACACTGAGCTTTGATGCAAAGAGTACAAATGCATGAGAAGGAGCAGCCTGTTCTGCTTCATGCTGGGACTCATAAATTTTGTTACTGACCCATCTGTTTGTTTCTTCTGTATATCACCCAAATGACTTAAAAACATTACTTTGAAAAACAGAAAGCTGGTGTGAAGGCAGCTTTGGAAGGGAAAGTTGGTATTTCAGTAACAGGAGACGGTAACAACTTTTGAGTGGATACCTGTAGTAGATTCTTACTCTTGAGTACCATACAGTGACTTGGAAATTGAAAGAACTCGCTCATTGCTTTTTCCTGAAAAAGCCTGTGTACTGTCATTTAGTTTTAAGAATTAGTATTGGTGGTAGTCAAATTTCTACTTACAGGAGGAAAAGAATACTTTCGTGAAGTACCTACCACACTTTCAGGTGTTCCATACAGCGCTGTTACTAGAAATGTGATGTGTTGTGAAAATGAGGGGTAAATTTATGTAACAGGGGTATTAATCATACCATCTGTTCAATCTGGAATTGCAAGATATATTCATGCATGATAGTTTTTTGATCTGAGTACTACTGCATATGAGTTGGGGAAGTGGTGTTTTGGTGTTGATCTCTCTGGAAAGGCTGACCATCTTCCTTTCTATGACACAAGAAATGTCATTTTATTTTTTTTTTTAGCAGTCAGAAATGATTGTGTTTTTCAACAAGAATACAGCCTGCTATCAACCTCGATTAAAAAAAATGGTACATGTTTTATGGCAAAAACTGTAACAAATGCATGAACCAGAGCACTGGGGTGTTACTTCGGTTTGGTTTTGGTCAAACATTACAACTGTAATAGATTCTTCTCACAGTGTGGCCACTTGTAGGCTGAGATTCTCCTTTGGGGAAAGTGTAGTTGTGTAATTGGTGAAGGAAAAAAAAAAAAAAAGTGTGCCACTTACCTTGGCAGTCTCTGTCTGAGCTTGTAGCGAGAAGACTGCTGTGCATTGACGATACCTACCTTCGTGCTGTATTAGGAAAGCATTTCACAGGCTGAAGACTGTGGAACCATATAATGAAGTAAAATAAATTCCCTCATGAAGCTCTCAGTCCAACTTTATATCATGTTGTCAGATGATGATTAAATAAATGATATATGTAGTCATCTTTTCTGATTCTAATTAGGGCATTGCACTCTGAGAGGATTAGTTTATTGTTGTATGAGAAGCTTTGTAATTTCAAAAAGTTAATTCTACTTGCATTTGTTTTATTTTTAATTACTTTATCATTGTGCAGCTAGGGTGCTTTTGAGTCTAGCCGAGGATCAATAAGAGAAGTTTCCATTCAAAGTGGACTAAATCATCAGTTAGAGAAAAAGCAAGTATCAAGAATTAAAGATAGAGGCCCCATTTTTATTGTATTTCTAACAGGTCTTTATGACAGCTGCTCCATAGGGAAGTGACTGCACATGGGCTCGTGGTGGGTTTGAGTTCTCCCTGGGC
The DNA here is from genome assembly GCA_013399075.1 of Chloroceryle aenea. Taxonomy (NCBI): domain Eukaryota; kingdom Metazoa; phylum Chordata; class Aves; order Coraciiformes; family Cerylidae; genus Chloroceryle; species Chloroceryle aenea. The sequence goes on from VWZY01004269.1 coordinate 683,373, forward strand.
CATGTGCATGAGCTAGTGCCGCTGCCCAGGGTGTCCCTGGTCAGCAGTGTCTTGTGGAACCAGGCATGTTGCCAGCAGCCTTTTGGAGCCTCCAAACTTCCGCAGAAGTTGGAGACTTGGTGTGACAGCAACATCTCTTGGGTTCTGCAGATGACTTTGGGTGTTACGGGCAGGATTCTCTGCAAGGGGATGAGTCAGCACCAATGTCACATTTTCAGTATGAAGGGGTGGCTTAAATGTGCTACAAAGCAAGCCTGGGGGAAGAGGAGGGGAAAGCATCTTCAGGTAGCCAAAATCCTGTGGCAAATGACAGGTGTGCTTGAGTGACCTGGTTGTGTTAGGTAGGGAGGGGGGCACAGCAATTTGCTACAATGCACTGGATTCATGTGGTCTTGATGGTTTGGGTTTTTTCAGCTGGATTTGACATTGCTGTAAATGAAGCAACAGTGAGCGTTCCCTCCTGTGAGCAGTGGCCTTAAACAGAGCCTGGCTGTTGAACTCACGCAGCCTGGAGGAGAGTGTGGTTCTTGAGCTGCCAAGGCAAGGCATCATTTTTCTGAGTCTAGTGCAGTTGACATATCTTTTGGATAATGTAATCTACATTGTATAGTTTCCTCCAAAGCCTTGTACTCTGTAGAATATCTTGCTGCCGTGTAATGTTTCGTGTCCAAGTATTTCCAAGTGCTTTACAGTCAGACCTCAAAATGTTTCTGGAAGATAAAATGTCCTGTAATTCTAGTTTTATAGAAGAGGAAAGTGTAGCACAGACTGGTTAAATTACTGTGGCAGATCAGTTACTGGAAATTTGTAGCAGTAGAGGGGGTATGTTTTAGAACTTAGGCCTTCTGGCTGTCTGTGGCCAACAGGAAATACAACTCTGCAGTCCTAAAAATGAATTTTCTGGGCAATACCTGGCATCAGGCTCTCAGTAATGTTTTCTGAAAGGAATCCTGCAGCTGGAAAGTTTACCAGTCTGATAGAGTGATATACCAGTGAGTCCAGCTCCTTCACGCTTAGTGTAAAGCATTATTAGTGGAACAGTAATGCACAATTGCAAAGATTAAATCTAGAGCAGAATTTTAAAGGAATCCAAAAGTTTGTTGCTGCTTAGTGTCTTCAGAGGTGGAACATGCAAAGTTACATCTCTTGTACAAATTCCTGATAATCGTTCACAGATAGTTCTGCCCTTAGGGTATCTTCCCACTGTTAGAAGCACACCATTTTTATACCTCTTATGCCTCCACTGATACACGGAAGGCTTTGGGCTAGAAGTATCAGCTTCCTGCCTGCTGCCAAAAGGGTATTTCTATGCTATTGCAATATTTTATTTTGTTTTTCTAACCTTCCTGCTGAGGTATTTTTCTTTCCAGAGTGAGATCAACCCTCAGCAAACTAATGGATGCAAAAGTAGTTGTTAGATCAGAAATTAGGGTTTCGTTTCGGATTAGCATGATGAATCACTACAAGTTTCATACTGCCCTTTCCAAGAACGTTGTTAAGTAATCTTACACTGCTACCAGTAGTAAAAGTCTCATCAAGACTGCAAAAAAATTGGCAGCATTTTCTAAGGTCACACATTTGTGACAATTTTATTTTTTTTTCTGCAAAGGGACATTTTCTATTGACACTGGAAGTTTTGCTTTTTGTTTTACACAAAATGGTGGAAATCTGAACTGCATTTTCCTTACACCCCACCCCAAGGGTGTATGAGGATGGGGCTTCCACAGTGTTACAAGACTACAGACAAGTAACGGAGACTGCCACAGCTATAGCTGTATGAAGCTTGTAGGAATATAGGAGAGAAGTCCAGCAGTTGGTTGGTTAGCTGTTTGTCTGTCATCTGCTCATGGAGTATAGGCCCTCAACAGCCCTAAGTTACGCATTTTAGCAAAGGCACTTACTTGCCTAAGGAACCTTAGAAAAACTCATTGGTATCTGGAGTTCTCCTACAAGGTCACACCTTCTACTGAAAAACTGCAACAGAAATACAATTCCACAGCAGCAAACCGTCAGTCTAAGGTGTTCAAAGATCTTTGTCCCCCTCCCTCCCTTCTCCCTTCCCCTTTCAATAGCAGGACTTTTTCTCCATGCCTTGGTGGTACATTTCCCTTTCTTCCCTTGCATGCTTGCAGAACACAGTTGCTCCAGATGTGCTGCAGAAGGTTCACCAGCAGACGTACATGGGGCAGCCTTTACAGAGACATGCCTGTGGGCATGCCCTTGAGTCCCTACTCCCTTTGTTTCCCCTGGTACTATGGGATGTTGCTGCTGTTCTACCATCTCTCACTGCATGCCTTCTCTGGCTCCTACAAAGGCAGAATGGGTTGCTGGTACTTTGAAAAAAATACAAGAAGTCTTTAAATCAGACACAAACTTCTTGAGATTTAGCACAGGTCTGTTTAGCCTAAATTTACATTGTCTTCATAGCCTCAATTTACATCATCTTCGTAAACTTAATTTGCTAGTTATACTCCACTGAAGCTTTAGGAATTTCAGGTGATTCACTGTCCTTTGCTGCCTAAATACAGCTATTTATCATCTGTAGAACACTCTCTGGAGCATCTTTCATCAATACAAAGACAATCTTAAGAAGAGTTATTTTATTTCCATTTTAAAATAGGGGAAAATAAGGGGACACATACAACAGGTTGTTTTGGAGAATAAAGCCAACCTTCCATCTATTTTAGTGTTCCCCTGTTGTTTCCCCCCCTCCCCTTTTTTTTTTTTCTTCCCTCCTTCTTTCCATTAGTTCTGGAATAAAAATTTCTTGGGTTTCTGGACTGAGTCATGAAGGGAGCATTAGAAAACTTAACATTCTCGAAACTTTTCTGAGTTTTAGGAATCCAGTGCATCGGAACACCACTGGGCAATGTAAATTCTGCATGTAATAGTATTCCTGTAACATTGTGAGCACAGAAGCAAGGTTCTGAATCAGTGTTCTGGTTTGCTGTTAGCACCCATCTTTCATGCTGATTAGTCATTTTGTATTCTTATCATTACACCAGTCTTCCAAAATACGTTCCAAATATTTACCAAACTAAAAACCATAGCGACTGCAACCCTGTATATCTCTATCCGTTATTACATTTTTGTTATGTTTAATTTTGATAATTAATAGGAAATCAAATAGGAAGAGGTAGACATCAAGGACTCTTGTGCCTTTTGAGGACTAAAACAAACCAAAAAATCAGTTTTACAGTGTGATTATTTTAAGGCATTTCTACTTCTAAGGTGAGGCACATCCATGAACCATGGCATTTTACAAAATGCTTTTAAGAAGGATACATGGTTTCCAATATGCTACACAATTACTCCAAAAAAATCCTCTCTCTTGATAATTTTGGCTGCTAATACTTGTACCTTGTAGGAGCTACTGCATTATGAAAAAAACACAACTATTTCACTGCCAGGAAGAGTGACCTGGATCATCTGGAGTACCTACAAATACAACAGTCGGCATGCTACAAGTTAGCAAATCCTACCTGGTAATGAGTGAAGCTTCTGAAAATGTCAGAGATGAAGAACAGGGGAAGTGCCACCTTTTCCTGGTACCCTTAAATACTGTTATGCTGTCCTTTTCACAGGCTTTTGCAGTGTTGATAACAGTTTCAAAAACTACACTACTAGTCTTGGCTTATCTTCTTAGCTTGGAAGTCATAATGATGTGAGAAATATAACAAATGTCTGTGAGACTCCTTCAGAATCTTTCAGGTTAATTGCCAACCCATGTTGAAAACTCAGGCATTACTATAATAAATAATAGGGAATAATTTAACAAAAGCAAGATTAATTTTTTAAGCAATTTCTTGCAGGAAACCTGGACTCTCTACTGGATTTGGAGAGCTTGGTCCTTTGACTTTTTTCTTGTTTATGGCTCCGTCTGCCCATTTCCATTAATCTTTCTTTCATTTGCCTGTTTTCATTCCAACTTCCTGTCCTATTTCACTCCCAGAATCACAGCCTCTCTCTGCTGCAGGCTTTATCCTTTCTCATCTTGTCTTCCGTCTCCTGTGCACCAGTAGGGCACCTCTGGGTGTGAGAAGTAGGCATGAAATGCCCAGCTACTCTTCACAGCAAATGAGGCTGGCCAGAGCTGTTGCTTTCAGGCAGTCTTGCAGGGTCCAAAAATACTTTCTTGGGTGTTTGGTTCTGAAAGGTTTGGCTGGAACATTTCTTGTCACTTTAATGTTGCACAAAGCAACATCAGTAATTACTGAGTATTAAGATTCTATCAAGGTCATGGATCAGCCAGCTGGATGAAGAATAAAGAAACTACTATGAGGACCTTCTTACATGTCACTGGAGATTCAGAAGACTACAAATAAGTTAATCTAAAACTACATTTCCGTAGTTTCTGTGAAGTCAATAACTTTGTAGAAGGTTCTCCACAGCACCTGTTGTTCAGCAGTAGCCTTTTCCTGTGTCACACAGGAAGAAAATATTTATTGTGAACTCTCTCTACTGCTGTGGGCCAGCTTCTGAGTTTCTTTGATTTATACTGTGTCATAGAGTCATCAAATGGCATCAGTTGGAAGGAACCTCTGGAGATCTGTGGTCCAAGCCACTGCTCCAATCAGTCAACTGGTTGTTGAGTCAGGGTTTGAGTATGTCTGAGAAAGGAGGCTCCGCAGCCTCTGTGGTTGCCTTTACCAATATTTGGCCACCCTAATTGTTAACAAGTTTTTCCAAATACCTAATGGGGGAATACCTGATGCTGCAACTTCCATTGTTATGTCTCATCCTTTCTCCGAGTGATTCCAAGATGCCTTTAGCTCCATCTGCCTTAAACTAGACATTGAGCAGTTGAAGACAGCAGTAATGTCTTCCTTGAGACTTCTGTCAACATCTGAACAAACACATTTCTCTCAGCTGCTCCTATTCTAAATTACAGGATTACACAACAGACAAAAAACCCCATGTAACTGTAGTTTCAGTGATCTCAGTTTCATTCGAACGAGCACAGTGCACCTTAACATCAACTTTATGTGAGTCTGTTCAGAGTGGTGACTTTAGGACATGTTTCTTTCTGTTGTGCAGTATTATATTTGACTTATGATACCATTTTTGTCTTGAAACACATTTCATTTGGACAAATAGACAAATGCCAGGTGGTTTTACTCTGCAGATTGCAGGCAGCTGACAGCTGGGTAAAAGCTATGCTTGTACCTCCTTCTCAATTTTTTAATTAGATATTTCAGAAAGAAATGTGGACACCTGATAGCCACCCGTACCTCCTGCACTGGGGACTGATGTCTTATCAAGAAAGTGGTGAGTGCAAAGGCAAGCATTGGCAGGAGAAGACTCAGTGGTTTTCTTTCCCCTCTGCCTGCCACCCCTTAAACATCAGCATCAACCTTTTCTTTTGCTTTCTTTGTCCCTGTTATTTTGCCTTCTCCCTCTGCTATTATAAATCTCTTCATGTGGAAAGGAAACCAAAATCACTGAAGAATGAACTGTGTCTTGTTTTACTATTCCCTTTAAAACGGTAATAATGGTGGTGGGAGACAGAAAGTGTTGTGCACTTACTCTCTTCACGTCTGCTCACGAGGAATTGGTGAGGGTAAGGTGTGAGCTGTGCTTATTTCTGTCAAACCGTTGCTACAACCCTGCAGACACCAGGGCCCGCAGCTTCCTTTCAGCTAGTGGTCTGGTCTTCTCCAAGCTGCCCAGGCTCTGTTCCCTGCTCATGCAAGGAGGAAATCTTACTCTCCTGTGCAGGTAGTGATTCTGCAGCAGCTCCTCACAGCCTGTGCCCTGCTACCAAATGGTACCCGTGTGTCTGGAGATGTGTCTCTGCTCTGTCAGTGACAGGCAGCTGTGACCAGTGGTGTACAAATTAACATGCTTGCATGGGTCCACTGTGCTAACTGGGGAGTTAATGGCATGTTGTAGGCGTGCTCTGTCCACAAAAGGGAAGCCACCTGGGAGGATAAGCCCTTCTTGTTCTGAGGTCAGTAGGCTTATCAGAGATGAAGTATGAGAAACATCTGGACTTTTCAGTGAAACACACAGCGGCCACGGCGCCTCAGAGGTAGGTATAGTGACAGCAGCCCTCAGACATATCGGGAGCCTTGCACTAAGCGAGGAGTGAACACGCCAAGGGTCATTCGCTGAGCAGACCCGCTCCAGAGCAGGCCCGTCCGCACTGGGGAAAGCGATGGCGGCGGAAGGGCTGGCAGGGGTCCTGCTGAGGGCTTTTCGGAGCGGGAAAGCGGCTCGTGCGTGGGCGGCTGCTGGGGCAGCCCNGGCGGCTGGGGCAGCCCGGGCAGGGCAGCACCGCTGGGTGGCAGCTCTGAGCGAGGCGTTAACGAGGCAGGAGCTGCTCGCCGAGACCACCAGCCCCCGTCACAGAAGAAGCCCTTCGGGAGCGCTGGGTGAAGAAGCAGCGAGTAGCTTCCCCCGGGAGCCCTTTCTCGGGGCAGCGCTGGCTCAGGAGCGCAGGCCCTGCCCATGGAGCCAGAGCGGGCACAGAGGCCGGGCCACGGCCTCTGGGCCTGGGGTGTCGGTTCGGGAAGGAGGAGGTGCAGGCTGGGTGCTGGGAGCGCCGCCAGTAGCAGAG
>VWZY01004269.1:691755-711037 GCA_013399075.1 Chloroceryle aenea
GGGGCTCATAAGGAAACTCCCTGGTCTTGTACAGCCCCCGGTCTTTACCCACTACTGGTTATGCAGGTTGGCAGTGATGAGGTTGTGGAGAGAAGTCCAAAAGTGACTAAAAAGAACTTTAGGGTACTGGGGTGATTGGTTGAAGGATCAGGAGCACAGGTTGTGTTCTCCTCAATCCCTTCAGTTTCAGGAAGAATGCTGAGAAAGTCAGGAAAACACATGTGATTAGCACATGGCTCAGAGGCTGGTGCTGCCAGTGGAATTCTGGGTTTTTCTTGACCACAGGTCAAAACCCCAGGCCTGCTGGCAACAGATGGGGAACACCACTGGCAGTTCTTTTTTGGNGATCTGGCCATGGTTGCCTCTCGGCGGCTGCCAGAGGGAATGTGGGGACCCAGCCGGAGCTGCCACACAGGCCTGCGGCCGTGCAGGTCTCGGATGGAGGGAGTGCCTGAGCCTGTCCCTCGAACCTGCGGGCAGCAGAGACACCTCTCATGCGGAGTGACTGGGTGACGTGACGGATCTGCTCGGCCTAGGGGCAGAGCAGACAGGAACTGGGAAGGTTAAGGAGTGTCAGGGAATGTGAGAGGAAGATGGATCGGCGGAGACACAGCCCGAGGCAAAGGAAGCAGATGGAGGATCCACTAGATGCAGAGGATCTCCTCCCCTCTTTCTACCAGGCAGAAGGAGGGAACCTAAGAGATGAGGGACAGTGGAAACTGGTCCCTGCTCGGGGAGGCGGCAAATTCCCTCCCGGCCTCCCTCAACTTCCCAGTTCACTTACACAGCAAGTTTGGGGCTCATAAGGAAACTCCCTGGTCTTGTACAGCCCCCGGTCTTTACCCACTACTGGTTATGCAGGTTGGCAGTGATGAGGTTATGTAGAGAAGTCCAAAAATGACTAAAAAAAACTTTAGGGTACTGGGGTGATTGGTTGAAGGATCAGNACTGTGAGGGTGACAGAGCACTGGAACAGTGCCTGGAGAGGTTATGGAATCTCCTTCTCTAGATAGAGACTTTAAAGACCCGCCTGGATCTGTTGCTGTGTGGCATGCCTCAGTTGTGTTCCTCAGTTGGCAGGAGGGTTGGACTTGATCTCGAGATCCCTTCCAACCCCTACCATTCTATGGTTCTGTGAAATGCTATCTACACAGTTTTGCTTCCAATGCTTTCCTAGTCTGCCCTTAAAATCCTTATATAAGGCAAAAAGGCTGAAGACAACATTAGCACTACTATCACTTCCAGGTAGATGCCAAAATCTTTNACTGGCAGTTCTTTTTTGGCTTTGCCATTTTGCCTGTTCTAAATTGCAAGGGTGGACTTTCACGTGTGCAGGGGGACATAGACTTGGAAGGGTGACTTCATATCTATGATACTCTGCAGTTCAAAACTCTCCGTGAACTTCCCTGTTCAAGAGGGACAGGGAAANGAGAGTGGAGGTATAATTAAGGCAATAAATCTGGTGTGTCTGACAGGGGTCACTCTGGAAAAACTGCAGAAAAGACTTGGAAGCTTATCAAGAAATAAAAATGTCACAAGGAAGGAAGGAACAACATTTTTTGTTTTGTAATGTGCATATTACCTGATACTTCCTCATACCTAGGAAATTAGAGGAAGTTAAAAAAGTAAAGAGCAAGTTAAAAAGTAGTAGAAGTGGTGAAGCAGTAAAAACCTGACAGTACTCAAACAATGCATGGGAGCACAGTTCTAACAGCCTTGCACAGGTGTGAAACATTCTTAGACTTTGTTCTTATTAGAAATAAACGATGTGAAGTTATGTGGAAGCTGAAGCCAATATCTATGCAACAGCTTTACATGGCCTCATGGAGCATGTCACCTCATAGCAGAGGGTGTTGGATAGCTTAGAAGTGTTGAATTGCCATCCATAATAAAACTCAATTTTGTCTGGGATTTTGGCTGCCTCACACAAACATTATCAATTAGAACGCCTGAAGTCAAATTCATTACCAGGCTCACCTTCAGACTAAATTTTAGGCCAGAGGAGAACATCATCCTCTGTGTGTTGTAGCTGCATACGCTGCTTTGTTTGGTGTATTTATGGGGGTAGGGTTACCTACAGGATGACACTCTTTCATTTTAACAAGGGTGCATTTTATACCTTTTACAGCATCCATTTTTTCATGGATTCAGCCAGCTGTCAGGAAGAAATTAATGCGGTAAAATGCATGGAAAAAAAAAAGGCATAAAAGGCATTGAAAGCAGACACTTTCTCCTACATTTGACCAATTAGTATGCCTAATAGATGATCATTTATCTTCCTCATCAATAAGGAAAATAAAAATAGAGAACAAAATACAAAAATGTATGAAAGATAATTCTCTCAAGACAGGACCAAGCTCCAATCAAACTCAAAAGTATTTGTGATTGCTAAATGGCACACAGCAATACACCCCACTCTGTTCTTTGAACAAGAACAACCACACTTCAGCTGAACTCTGGTTGGCTGCCTGTATGCTATTAGCCCACAACAAGCACAAGGTGAAATAAATCAGCTAAAGATCTCTTTATCTCCAAACCTGCTCAGGTGGTCAGTCACTAAGCAGACTTACTGATGTGTTTGAGCTCTGGCTAGTTGTCCTTACTGTGAAGAGCTTTCCTGCTTTTCTTGTTTTGGCTAAAAAGGGAGAAGTTAAATGTTAAGGGAATCACAGCAAGGAAAAGAATTTGAAGTAAGCACCTGGTTTAGGGCATGTGATTGCGAGCAGTCATTTAACTTGGGCAGCTGAGAAGCCCCTTCCAAAAGCACTGTAAAAGAGCTTTCACTTGAAGAAAAACTTCTGGTTTGCTTCTAAAGTTATGTAAAAGCTGGTTTGGACTTAAGGTTCTCTTTAATTTTCAGGAGCTGAAAATGGTCTCCCAGGAGCTGGCCACAAACAGCAAAGAGATGGAGCACATCACAGCCAAGCCTTGTGGTCTGTCTCCTCCTGGAAGCTGGAGGGTAAGTAGCATATGAACAAAAAGCATTCAGTGTGGGTGGGAGATATCCTTCCATCCACACCAAGGGAAACCTGGCTCGAGAGGGTGGTCATTGTTTTAACTTGCTCTGTGGGAGTGCAAAGTCTTTGTGTCTATCGGTTTGCAGAAGGAAACTTGTTCTTGTAGTTATTTTCCTGTTCTTACTGTTTTGCTGTAAGGATTATGCAGCTGGAGTTTTTATTCCCAAATCCTTTTGGACGGATGCTGCTTTAGAGAATTAGTCTCAGACTTGTGTTTACTTCAGAAGCAACTGCCACATGAGCTCTCCACCATGTTCAAATGCCTGTTTATCTTTTGCTGGAGGCATATGAGCATCATTTGCACTGGTGAAATTTGACCACCACTGATACAACAAATAGAAATGAAAGAAAGACTAATTACTTAAGTTCCAAGCGTGAGCACTGAATCTAAACAGAAGCTTCATGGATGGCTTCTTGTCTCCTTTTATTAGACTGGTTGATTTCTGATCTCAGTACTTTTTTCACTCACCTTGTTTAACTTCTCCAAGTTTGCCAAAAGCCTCTCCAAATCCACATCCAAGAGGAATTCATTACTCTGGAGGTGTTTTAGAGTGATCATAAATATCTTTAAAAACAAAGCAAATCCATCTTATTTACTATTTGTGGCACTTCAATGGATTAATTTATTTTTTTGGAAAGAACATTTTTGCACTGTAATTCTCATGCAATGATCATTTGATTTAGAGAGGGCAGAAGAGAACACTCTTGAGAAACTTTTTCTGACCTGCCTGAGGGTTAAATACTGGGCTTTGTGTGGGAAGGAGGGGTATGAGTGAGTGATGTCTCTGGGGTGTTTCTGCAGCTGCTACAGAGGCAGCTATGTCCCTGCTGTGCTCCCTGGCAGAAAAGGGGCAACCGAGTTCCCTGCAGATGCATGTGAAGGAATTAATAACATCAGACTCACAGTTACAGATTTCTATGACCTTTCTAAATGCTTTCCTTCCTACTCCATGCATCTGTTGTTATATAAGTTGTTTAGAGTTACTATGGGGAAAAATCCCATCTTGGACTAGCATAAGTAGAGGGCTCATGAAGATTTTTCATCTCTTTGGATTGTTTTACTGAGTGCAGTCTTTATTGAGTGAAAATACAATACAGGAAACTGCATGTGTATTTATTGGCTGGTTTAAGATTTGATATTATTTAAGTTCTTATGGTGATCTTGGAACTGTGCTGAATCTGACCTAAATCTGAAAAAGGCTTAAAAAAAGTGGTTTACTGAGTAAAACTTTTTGTATATGTGTGAAAAGTGTTAATGAACAAAACAAAAACATCACCCAGGTGCCAAGACTGAAGAGGTAGTGAGAGTGTTTGCTTAGCCTTGTGTAATTCTTCAGTTGCCATGAACAGTTGACCTGAGAGCTTAAAGGGGATTTACGGTTGTCTTAAAGCAACCTGTGGAGATTCCTTAAAATTAGTGGAATATTTCTATACTGGAATGCACTTAGAGTAGCAGGTCTCTGTAAAACTGGCTACCCAGATTCAGTGGGCTCTTTCTCTGGCAAGAGAGTTTGGGAAGCTGGCATAGCCTTGATAGTTTATCATTCATGGGTTGTGCAGGGCTGGTGAAGACTTGTCTGTGGGTTCCTACAGGAGGTTCACCAAGAGAGTTTTGCACATCTCCTGTTAACCTCATCCTTCCCGGGACTCATCTGTTTTTAATTTTCTCAGATGTCTGAACAAAGTGTATATAAGGAAGGATGCATCATTTCTGCCTTGGATCGATAGATGGTGTTGTCATACCCTTTTCTCTCCTTCCTGTTCTGCCCCACCAAAGAGGCGTTCAGCCCACCCCTCTGTTGAGTCCCTTTACTTTGCAGTTCTTCCTGTACTGCCTAGGCTAACTTCTCGGCAACATGGAAGATGTTTCACTAATCTTTTTCCTTTGACTAGTAAGAAAACAAAAATTGTCTGTGAAGAATAAGAGGAAAAAATGTCAGGAAGATATTTAGGGAACCTTCCATCATTTTAAATGGATACAGGAACTTCTGCTGTGTAATGAATGTGCAGCTATTCCTGTAACAGTGTGTAATAATCTTGTCTGTATTTTTAAACCTTTAAAATTCACCATGACAGATGTGATCTGGAGTTTAGGGAAAGGAGTTGTTATTCAGTTTGCTTGTTTTCTTGTAATGTTAGAACTACAAGTCTGCTGAATTCTGAGATTTTCCTTGCACTAGTCAGGGTAGTCTAACCACAGCTCTATCTGAAGCTAAACAATGAGTACAACATTACAGACTAGCAGTAGAGTCAGCTGGAGAGTGGTTTCAATTCAGCGTTAGCGATAGGAATAGTGGGATATCAGCTGAAATTACTGAAAGGATCTGCAAGTCAGATCGTGTTTGCAAAGCACTAGAGTAGGGAACTGTGGGTACAGGATGATCAGACAAGATGTGAGAAAAGCGCTTAAGTCATTCCCCTGTAGACACCCAACGAGAGGTTACAGGTGGCTTTATGTCTGCCATGCTGACAGCAGGGCAAATAATGTTTCATTGTTTTTGAGAAATGAAATTTGAAGTTACCATCTTGAGAACCAACAAATGATCCAGAAAGTGTGTTCACTTGTGGAAAGTTCCCACACTGGTGCTGCTTTTTTTTGCTTCTAACCAGCTGTTGGCATCTTTCTGCTCAGCCTTTTGTTCCTTTATAAATTCATGCCAAGATTTATTCTGTTGGTTGAAGAAGAAAGCAAGCCATGGACTGTGGCAGGCCCTATGAAAAGAATCTATCATCTATTTGCTTATGTAAAGAGCCTGACTTACAGTATTAGTAATTCTTCTGAAATCTTAGAGAGTCCTTTAAAAAGTTTTTGGAAACTGACATTTTGATCCAGAAGTTTTATACTATAAACACACTGAAAGTAACACAGTATGGTTGTCTATGCTTGTAGGATGCTGTATCAAAAAAAAAATAGTGCTGAGGAATTTAATCTGTTGTACCACTCCTGCTGCTGGAAAGCAGGGATGGGTGATAGCTTCTTGTTTTCCAGATGGTAAAATCAAGGTATCAAAGGACTAGGTCTTCATAGGTACTCGGATGATGTTTTGTTTAGTCCTCAGGTGGCCACTGTCACCTTAGTGACCTGTTCTGAAGTCAGATGTTTACGTACAAATTAGTCACTGACAGGAGTCCTCAACAACCAAGTTTACAGAAGACTGCATATAGCAAAAAGTTTGCTTTGGGGAGTAGGGAATGAGGTGTGTGTTATATGTGGTTTGTCTGAATAACACCCTGGTAGCCCAAACTTGGTGTTTCTATGGCTAGGGAGCCCTGGAAGCTGGGAGCCTTGTCTAGCAGACAGATTGTGGTGGGATTTGTGCAGCTGAACCTTGATGTTGGTGCTGACCTCAGCGTGGCTGCCTCTGAATGCACTTCTAAGGCAGCAGTGGGAATGACTGTGCCCTGTTTGGCATATCTGTGATGTTGCAACTTCTTTCGCCAAATCTGCAGGCACTGCTGAGAGGGTTGTCTTGATGCCTTTTTCTGAAGGTGGTATCTTTCTGATCTAGGGTGGTCTGGAATACTGGCAAAATCCAGGTGGTTGTGAGGGCCCTTGCTAACCTTCTGTGACAGTTTCCCCCTTGTTCCTCCATTTCAAACAACAAAAGTATACCTTATGCTTACTCATTATTTTATTTTTTTTTCAGAAAGGTCTTATGTCCACATTAATGCAGTGAAGAATGGTAATTTGACGAGAACATTTTTATTTTATGCCAAATTTTAAGTACCCTTGGTACAGTATACTGAGTGTTTTGATACTTTAAAGTGGAAACATTTGTATGCGCTGTGGTCTATGACCTTAGTGGTTGAAAGAGTTTTGCAGACCAGATGCTTGCTTCTGTTTGTCTTTCCCCTGTTGGATGACAGAATACTCCTGATTCATTCTTAATGGTCTTTAAAGCATTGTATTTTACCCAGCTCGGTAACCTCGCTCTGTTCTGTAACACAGTGGTTTCCTTATATTTCCAGGCCAGAGATGAGGCAGTGATGGCAGGCTTATTTGTAGCTATGGGTGGGGTGTATAGGTAGCTTAGGTGTGGGTGTGTAAGGTCATACTTATGTAACACACAAGTCTTTGGCAGGGCGAATCATGGGTATGGCAACAGTGAGCTACCTTTGGAAGACAGAACAAATAAAATATTTTTGTTACTTCAGCATTGTCAGCAGTAGGGGACAACAAACTCACAGTTGAAATCACTCTCCTGCCATAGTTACACAAAGCTTCCATATTTGTTTGGTTATTTATTTTAAGTTTTTTATTTGAGCTATGTATGTATTGAAAAAACTCTGGCCAGCTGCTGGGTATTGTCTATAGAATGAGCCTTTAAAAAGCTTGAAGAGCAGGAGTTTGTGTGAGGGATCATGAAATAAAAGCAATTGCTTTCAGTTTGGGTTTGTTTTTCAGGCTGACAGTGACACATGGAAAGTTTAACCCGTATTTATGAACTCTAGTTTAGTGCTGTGAGTATAGGCTTATAAGGTGTAAGTTTTACCTGCTCCTTGGAACAGTATACTCGTACGGCAGGGATTTCTACCACCCACGCGGATGGGGATCAGCAGCTGACTGTTTTTTCATGTACAAGTGCAGTGACACAGGTGGCTGCACTGAAGCCACCCTACCTTCACTGCAGATAAATGTCCAAGCAGTCCCAGGGTGGCCTTAGACCTCTTGAGTCCAGCTCACCTTCTGGCTGCCTTTCTTCAAGAGCAGTAAATAAACTCTTTTACTCAGGTTAATTGTGGGATGAGGAAAGGTCAGGGCAAATTAAAAATATGGTGAAATACTCACAACTCCTCTTTTGGCAAATGGCCACCTTGGAATTTTGGACTCTAATGGATAAAACAAATGTGTTATCAGTAAAGAAACAGCCAAAAATAAAACTGTTATTTATATGGTATATTTTTTTCTTTTTTAGATGAATATACTGATATACTATACTTGGCTCAGATTTAATACTCGTGTTTAGGCACTTTGTGCACCAGACTTAAAACCCCTTAAGCCTGTTGGGTTCCTCCCAGCAAGAATTATGTCTGTGATGGTTCTTGGATGATGTTAAACACTCCCATTTGCTGCAGATGATCACGATGTGATTGCCAGTTCGTTACATGGGAAAGCATATCATACCTCAAGGTAATTCTTGGAGATATTGATTGTTTTGAAACAAGAATTACGCTGTATCTGCTTGTCATATCTTGGAGGTGGTATGCAGGTGTTTAACGTTCCTGTGAATAATCCTGCAAACCCCAAGCCTCAGATGTGTCATGGGGCTGGCACAGTGGTACAGGCTGTAATTCATGGTGCTTGGTGAGGCAGAGGGAAAGCTGGGTTTCTACATGTAGGAATACACTGATGAGAGGTGAGGAATGCCTCTGTGTTCAGCAAGCATTCTGAAACAGTTTCCTATGTGTGGCACTGACTTTTAGGCTAGCGTGTGACTGGGTATCACAGTCAAAACTTTCTCCTTTGGATTTTGAAGGCCTTGGTCGTTCTTTCTGGGGTTGGTTGTCCAGTTTACTTTCATGAATCTGCTGGTTGTGCTGACTTAATTATTTTTAGACAATATTTTGATCTCTGGTCAGCAGCATCGTCTGGCAATCGCATTACACACTGTCCTATATTCTGTAATAGATATTTGTGGAAATTGCTTGCGGGTTCAATATATTTCAGCGTTTGAAGGTATTGTAAAGAACCTGTAGCCATGACTTGGGTCTGTTACCCTCATGATCAGAGCACTACTGTGAAGTGTGGAATGAGCCATTCTCCTCCCTCCACCTGAAGCTGTTCAGGTAGGAATTTGTAACTTAACTGCTTCCTGATAGACATCCTGGCCTGGGCTCTGGTTGCTCCTACCCTGTGAAGGAGGGAGATTATCTGTGTGGTGTCCTCCTCATTTACCTCTTACATTTTGCATTCAACAATATGAAGCAGGAAAAAAAAATTAATAAAATTGAGGTGAATTTTAAAATTAGCGATGCCATCATTTTGGAGTGGGATAACAGGATCCCCCATGAAGGTTATGATACCTCGTGTGTCCGTCATTGCACCGATCCTCCCTCCCCATCCCACACAGGCACACATTTAATAGTGGCTTTTGCTGGGCTCAGCTTGAGCAAACCCCACCCTGTGTCTGACCTGCACTTAGTAGGAGGGCTGTGTGGGGCAGGTAGTCTGTGGCACTGCCTGACACCAGGAGGTCTCCAGGGAACAGCTGGAATCCCAGCAGGCTCCCTGTCACAGAGTTACACCTGCGCTCAGCTGATCTGTGAGACACAACATCAACAGCACACGTCATCTCTCTTTGCTTGTGGCTGCAGAAGAAACTTCTGAAGTGTTCCTTGCTGACACAGGAGGAAATGAGCTAAAAAATCAAATCCCTTTAGCTATGACATAATGTGTTAAAGGACCAAAGGAACTGATTGACATTAAATATGGTAATATTTATGGAGACCAAAGGAGCAGATAAATACCATAGGTCTAGCTGATTACTTTTCATCCATCATTACTTTTAACCTTCATATAACACAGGTGATTTCAAGAAAAGATTTGCGTAGTAGTGGAACTGTTTTAATGTGTTTTAAAAGAATATGTAACTTTTTGGCTAGTTAATGCTATTTTCTTTCTAAATCTTTTTGGTATTTTTTTGTCTGCTATTTCTAAAATTTTGTATTTTGAATATAATATGACTTAGTGGCCCCGCTGACTGGAAATAAATGGCTCTTTCCAGCTATTGTTCTTACTAATGGAGGGCATTGTCCAGGATGTAGATCCATCAAGTGAAGCGACACAGGCATTCTGTATGCAACAGTGTGTTTGTGCTAGAGGCTGCTTGCATTCAAATACAGAAACTATTGGTGCACATCAAAAACCTTTTGGGATTTCACTAATAACTCTCATGGATATCTAATTAATTTTGTGTTAGTATACTGTGGCAAAGTGACTGGTGTCTATGCTGCTGTTGTGCTGTCTTCCATTGACTAATGCTTGAAGACTGCATTAGCATTCAAAGAGTCAGTAATTAAGTGGCTGAGGGAGGAGGCATGAAGTGTGTGTACATATGTTGAAGTTCTCTTTCTCAGTCACCATTCATTCATTCTGTATAGTATTTATGGTTAAGTATAATTCTTGGTTTTTTTTTATTTTTTTTCCTAGACAGACACCTTACTGTGAATATCTAGCTATTTGCCAACACCTGGTGTGAAACCTGACAGGTATATTTTTTCTCTTAAGTGCATGAATAGTCACTTGACAACTTAGCAACTGGCAGATGAGATTTGAGGTAGAGAACTGGGATTTGATATGTGCAGCAGGACATGAAAATTATGCTTTTTGTTATGATCTGACAGTGACATTGCTTGCAATCACTTTAGCTTGAATTGCAGAGATGAAAGACTGCTTCTAACAAGACGGGGCTGTAGGCTATCAGGAGGGCCACATCTGAGCCTTTAACACTTGAAACGTGGACATAATAGGGCTTGAAAAACTACACGTTGAGGAGTTTACAGTGTGTAATGTACAAAGTGTCTAAAAGCTTTTTCCCTTTCTGGTAGTCCTATTGAAGGGGGAATGTAGGATCCATTTATTTAACTTTAGGGATTTACAACAAAGCTCTGAGGTTTCTTGTGATATTTAACCTGATATGTGGCTTGAGAGCTTTTATGAATGGGGTCTGTTTCTTGGTTCTCTGCAAGCCCACACCAGTGCAAGGGAGACAGCTCCTGATGAGGTGTGCTGAGTGCTACCCAGTGCAAATTTGAAGTGCCAATAAGTTATATTAAGATGCTTCTGAAATCTCTAGTGATTCCATGATGCAATCTCTTGGGCAGCTGGGTTATTATACAAGCCAGATACTGCAATATAATACAAGGTTAATTCTTTAAGTTGCCACTACTATACTGGGAAATTCAGGAGTGTTTTTTCAGGTTCAATTCACAGTAAATTTTTTGCCAATGCATTATTGACTTTTAACATACTTAGCCTACTTCAGTTTCAGAATATATTTTTTTTTAGTTGGCGGCTACTGATTTATGAAGATTTGTAGTGGTGAAAGATAGTTTCATTGGAAACTAATTTGAATGGTGTTATTTCCCTAGATCAAAAAGGTGGCACAAAACTAACTGGTTAGTAAAGAGCTATACACTTATTTGATGTCATCCACATTCAGTGAAATGTGTGTAGGTACTCTGTGTAAGGATGGAGTCAAGCATGTATCTGAATTTAACTGCTTGTGCAAGCAGTGCAAGGACTTGGAGAGTAGATTTGGTGGCAAACCTGGCTTATGAACTGACACTCTTTTTCTCCTTGCGGTGTTGTTATGGGGGATACCTGATTGGTACTTTGCTGCAGGGAAAATTGGAAGGCTAGCACCTCCCCTTCTTAATTTTCTTTACTGATTCTGGCACTCATTGGACTTTTTTTTTCAGAGAAGATTGCACAATTATGTGCTTATTTATGGAGCTGAGCATAAAAATGGAAGGGGCCAGTCAGCATCAGTGCTAGAAAAGTGGAAATAAAGAAAGGGAGGTGGACCTCTTCCTTTGGTAGTAGCAAACTTTAAATTTGTGTCAACCATCTTGAAAGGCTTAATTTTTGGTTTTGCTGAGGTTATTAATGCTATTCAGTAAACCAGGAGAGAGAATGCCCGGGCTTAGGAAGAAGCCTGCCGAAGAAAATCTTCAAAATCACAAACCAGAACTGGATAAATTACATAGTCTTATTATTTCATAGACCCCCAAACAGTTATAATGGCCCACCAGGGTGAGTGGACAGAGACAGGAAAGAGTGGTCATGTGTAGGTGTGGACTAAGTCAACCTGGTCACCAAAAGACGAGGCCGGAACCATTATCTCTTGTTGATTTTGAAGGAAAAAACATCTCCCTTCCTGGTGAGCATGGAAGTTGATTCGTTGTAATAAAGGAACACAGATCAGGCTGCAGTTCATATTAAGAACTGGTTTGGTTTATGCACTGGGCCCCGATGAACTAACACTGAATATGCAAGACTGAAGAGGAGGGTGCATCAGCCTATTCCTCTTACCTGGACCCCACTTGTGGCTGGGGCGGGGCTGTCTCCTTAAGCAGTGTAGGATGGCTCTCCAAGAGCTTTGGAGTGTCTTATTGGCACTGCCGTTGCTGAGAGAGTCTTTCTGTCTCTGCATCTTTGATCTGGGGCTGGCAGACTCTGAATCTCCTATAGTTGTCTTAGACTTGACTTTGGAAAACATAGATTTGCGTGGACACAAGATGTCAACAGCAGTAAGGAAGCTGTAGCGCAATGAAGCGGACTTGGAGATGTGGTGGAGAGAGCCAGTGTGTTCCTTTTGATTCACCAGCTGAGCTGGCTCAGAGCAGTCCTGAAATGACAGTGCTTGTGAGGCAACTTGAATGCCTTAGAGGTGGAGAAGTGGAAGATCTGGCCAGAGTGTGCTGGTCAAACTGGAAAGGTTCATGGTGGCTCCCAGTGCACTCCTTTGCAGGAGGCTTCAGAAATGAAGACTTTGTATAACCTCATCTTTGAATGTAGGTACCTGGAGGCATGGTGGTGTCCACACAAACTGATACCACCTGTGTTTCACAGCAACTAAGAACATCTTCCGGATGCTGCTTCCAGACAAAGCAACACTTTCTTTATGAAGATCGATTTCCCTCTTTAGAAATTCCATGCTGATGCAGATTTCTTTGGCCAGATCTGGAGAAGAATCAGAGCTTGGTTGTTGCATTCTTTATTTGCAGCATGAAGACTTACAGTTGTGTGTGTACCTAGGAAAAAAGAAAAGGTTCTTAGAAACTTGCTGTATGAATTTTTATATGGGAAAATATGCAAATGAAAAAAATAAATCTAAAAGTAATGTAGATATTTGCACTAGTAAAGAAACAATTGTCTGCTCTTTGAATCTTTCTTAAATGTGGCTTTCAGCAGTTTCAGGTTCCAGTTTCAGCAAGCTGTTTAAACAGCTGGTAACTCTGAGCGTGATCTGGTGCTGCAGCCACCTAATTTCCAGTAGCCATTCCCCCATCAGTAAGCAAGATTGTGGCACTGCTGTACATGGATAAAAATGAAGTCACTAGCTCTCAGGACTCCTACTTGTTGCAAAATCATTTGTGTACAAATACTAATTACTTGCTGAATGCTTAAGCAAATATAATTTATCATTTACGTAAGGCGAGTCTAATCACTTGCTTTTCTTTTTAGCAGGAAAAGTATTTTGTAGTGAATGTTCTGTATATATTGTAATCACATAATGAAGAGTACAGTTTATCAAAGTAACTTATCTGTTGTTTGATCAGTAAATAACCTTATGCTCTTGGATTCTTGAGGCTCTATTTTAAGATACTTTGGTGACAAGCCTTTCTAAAACTGGACTAACATTTCAAGTTATATTTATTAATTCAGCCTCTTCAACTTCTTCCGTAATTCAGCTTCTTTTTTTTCTAAGAGGAATCTTAACTCTGTTCATGATTGCTGGCTTCTTTTGGGTGCTTTTGGTAGAATTAATTTATTCAAACATACATTTACTTTTTTCTTGAGCTATTGAATATCACACATTGCATATGAATTTTGTCTAATTATATAGTCTCATCAGATTGGTTAGAAACAAATTATTTTACCAAGTTTGCTAATTCAAAGTATTGCTTTTTTAAACTTTTCAGTTTACCAAGCCTTTTTTTAGAAAGTTGAAATTTGAGGTTCTTCAGAAGTGCTTACAAATTACTTTTATGAGTAGAATTTCTCAGCAGCAAAATATTTTGAAGAGGATATGTTGTTTAAAGAAGGGCAGAAGAGTGCCATATACATGCAGAAAAAAAAAATGGTATATGATTAAACTTACCAATGTAGCCAGGTGAAGATTTGACAACTTCCAGTGCGTCACATCCTTTTCATATGCAATTATATCCAATTTTCAGCAAGTGCTTGATTAGCTAATATTAGGCTTAGCAGTAGTGTTTTTTGGTTTAAAGTCTCCTCACTAAATGCTGGCATAGGAAAGTATTTTTTCTTCTTGTAGATTTGTTTTTAGGGGATTTGTTTATCAGGTCAGACAGGAGTAGCTTCAGGATCAATGCCTGCTTACAAAAGGTAACATGATGCAGACATTTTATGAAACTTCTTTGATTTTAAGAATTTTAAATTTTTTTTTTTCCTTTTCATTTTGATAAATCTTGGCAAGAGATTTTCAGTCAAGTACATAAGTTGCAAGAGCACATGAAAAGCCTTCACCCCTTCAACAATCCTTCTTGTTTTGGTTCATTCAGCCAGATCTAACTGTGCATGGTTCATCCTTCATGGAAGAATAGTATTGATATATCCCTCAGTTACATTATTTTTAATTGGATATTAATTGTAACAAGTGTGCTAACTATCCGAGTAACTCTGAACGCAGACACATTTTAGAATTGGAGTATTAGTGAATTGTTGATGTTTGGTTGAATTCTCAATTTTGTTCTGTTGCAGAACTGATTGGAAGTCAATTTAGACCAGATTTAGGCATTCTTTGGTTGGGTCAATCAGAAGCAAAACTTGGGAAAAATTGGTTTATTTGGTAGGTAACTTGTGAGGAAGTGCTAACCTCCACAACTGTTAAAATCTGGTTTGTGATTAACAAACAGTTTCACTGGGCTGAGTGAACACTTGGGAGACAGTCTTCGCTGTGCGACATTTTCACTTTCTGTGAATTTCTCCTTTTTTTTTTTTTTTCCCCCCTCAAAACTCATCCACGAACCAAAACAGGATACCCCCAAACTGCTGTAAATAAGAGGATTTGATTCTGCTTAGCATTGAATGTGACTGTTGATTGAGGAAGGGTTATTCCAAGAGAATGAATTAAGAAAACAAACTCAAAGACTTTATTTGCGAGACTGTGACAGTATGTATTTTAGTCTTCACCCAGCTTGGCCTCTAAGAAAAAGAGGTAAGTTAAAAAAAAAAAAAGTGCTCACTCTATCTGATAGTCTGGGGCATGATGAGGCTCTGAGCAACCTGTTCTAGTTGAGGATGTCCCTGCTCTCAGCAGGGGGGTTGGACTAGATGACCTCTACAGGTCCCTTCCAACCCAGACAGTTCTGTGTTAATAGTGTAAGTGCATTTACTTAAGTATGACCTTTAGGAACAGAAGACTTTTCTCTTTTTTTTTTTTTCCTCTTTTAAATTCTTTCTGCTGCTCTCAAGGTGATGTTAGGATCATAGGAAATGGAACAGACCTTACTGCCTGGAGAAATATGCAAATGACTGGAGATTTTACAGTGTTCAAAGCTGTTTTTTCCAACGCCACAGGAGACACCTAGGTCCCCTGCAGCTGGGCAGGATGGGGTGGTGAGGGTCTCCAGGAAGATGTACAGCCTCAGTGGGAAGGTGGCAGACAGGTAGCAAGTGAAGCCATACCCTCCATGGAAGAGGGGATCACCTCTGTGGTGGGGACAGCTGAGAGCTATGTTCTCTGCTCCTGGCACTCTTTACATTTTTGTGTAGCACAGAAACAGGCTTTTCTGCTGCCTAATTGAAATCTTCTGGACGTGCTTTAAAGCTGGTATGTTTTTTACCTCCACAGCTTTTATATGAAAGTATCTAGGTGGCCCTTTGCAAGCACCAGTCCCCAAGTTAGTACAGGGTCTACCAGACCAGACTTTACTCCTGCTGTTCAGCTCATGTAAGCCTCATCCTAAATCTAACCCCAGCTTCTGGAAGGCTAAACATTCAAATGTTGCTGTTTGCCTGCATGTGATTTGGAGGATGACAGAGAGGTCTGGGCTAGAAAGAATTCTGTTGTACATTTCTCAGATACCAGTACCAGTATGTGGGCCTTGATAACTGCCACGCAGGATCATTTTTAAAAGAGGCAGTTTGGAAAATATATGTCAAAGAAATAAGTTGAGGTGCTAGTCTGAGATCAGGGCTGGTGTGAACTACTCTCTAACATGTAGTGCTGGGACTGCTTTCAGTTGCTTTGGGTGTAGCTAGTCAGAAACTTTGGTTTAAGGCCATTTTTCACGGAATAGTTCTGACTGAGACCTGGAGGGGTTTGTTTTGGTTTGGGGGCTGTGTGTGTGTTGTTGGAGTTGCAGTTTTTTGTTGTGGGTTTTTTTTTTACTTGTTTGGTTTTTTGTTGTTGGTTGGTTAGGGTTTTTTGTTTGTTTTGTTGTTGCTTTAAATTCTAGATGAGATTTATCTTTAATGTGATCTGTATACTTACATCAACCTAGAATAACATTTTATATAATTGCTTCTATTTTCTTCCCATTTGTGGGTGCTATAAATTGAAAACTATCTAACTTCCTTTACCTAGAATTAAAAATATTATTAAAGGTTTAAGCACATCTCTGGCTTAACAAAAGGGGTCTATTTTTTGGTGTGGGTGAAATCATAATACCCCTCAATTTGCCCTGAATTCCCTTGAACTGTCTAACTTGCCTCTTAGTCCGAGTTGTAATAAACAAGTATCTTTCTCATCCTTGACTATGTAGGTGTACTTAGCTGGCTCCTGTCTTCTCAAGTTGCATAAGCTACCACCTTTCCAAACGAGTATCATCCTACTGCCATCTACAAACTCAATCCGAGACAAACCTTTGCCATAGGATTAATTCCATGAGCTATGATTTTCATCCTCAGAAGCAAATGTAGCCAAGTCATTTTACTAAGCTCCAGTTCCCTTGCATGTGCTTTCTAAAATAATTAATTACATTAGATGAATGGCCTCTTCTGGTCTAAATCCTAACATTCATGTCCAAGTCTCAGCTTTCTGTCAATGAACTTTCCTCTGAAATACACCTCCAGTCTCTTCTGCATCTTTTCATGGTAGTCTCCTTTGAGCACAGCCAGTGCCTCAGTTCATTGGCCTTTGCTGACCTAGACTGTAATGCTGCCATCAGCCTTAGCATTTATCCTTTTTATCTTTTGTCACCAGGGCAGCCACCTCATTCATCAGTGGGCCTGCTTGCCTTTAGCATTAGTTTTATCTGCACTCTATTTGAAGAAGCCCTTTCTGTTGTCCTTGATCTCTCTTGCAAGCCAGGTTAGAGTCAGTCCTAAGGTCAGATAGTCTATGCTGTGAGTGTGTGGGCATCCTAATGAGGGCTTAAGACTTCAGGACACCCTTGAAATCTTATCTCTTGGTTTAGTAGTGAGATCAGTTTGCTGATGACACCAAGCTGGGTGGAGTGGCTGACACACCAGCAGGCTGTGCTGCCATCCAGTGAGATCTGGACAGACTGGAGGATTGGGTGGGAAGAAATTTGATGAAATTCACCAAGGGCAACTNACAGAGCCACAAAGCTAATTAAGGGAGTGGAGCATCTCTCTTATGAGGAAAGACTGAGGGAGCTGGGGCTCTTTAGCTTGGATAAAAGGAGACTGAGGGGTGACATCATCAATGTTTATAAATACATAAAGGGTGAGTGCTGGGAGGATGGAGCCAGGTTCTTCTCGGTGACACCTGATGATAGGACAAGGGGCAATGGGTGGAAGCTGAGGCATAGGATGTTCCATTTAAACATGAGGAGGAACTTTTTCACTGTGAGGGTAACAGACACTGAAACAGGCTGCCCAGTGGGGTTGTGGAATCTCCCTCTCTGGAGATATTCAGAACCCTCCTGGACACATTCCTGTGTGGTCTGGTATAAGTGATCCTGCTCTGGCAGGGGGGTTGGACTGGATGATCTTTTGAGCTCCCTTCCAGCCCCTGACATTCTGTGATTCCTCTAGGAGCATTTCTGTGGTGAGAAAGTTGGCAGATGTGGTCTCAGCACGGATTCTTTCACAAGATAGGCTAGAGGTAGCCACACCAATTAAAAGTAACTTGGCAAAATTCTTGCTGTCCATAACAAAACATCTGAGATCCTGCTTTCCATATACTTACCTCTGAATAGCTCTTAGTAGACTCAAAGTACAGATGCTATTGACATCAGCTGCAGCTGTAAGTGTTCAGCTCCCTTGATAATCAGGTCTCTAGTAAAGTACCCAGAGAATAAAGAGCGTGCAATTAGTGACCTCTCTGAAAAATTCAGTTTAAATGGCTTGGGCAGCACTGCAAAGAAACTATGCAGTAGATGATACAAAATCGATTTTTTTGAGGAAACATTCACATCAGAACTCCCATTTCTCTCCCTATGAATGCCAGCCTCACTCACCTCATGCTCCTCAGCTTTTGAATAAATAAAGGACAGTGGTTCAAAGTCAGCAGTCACCTGCATGCCTTAGTGCTGATTCATTCCCAGATCTAGGACATCTTGTACTTTGAAAAAGGGTCTCATCCAACACACAGTGTGAAGGTGTGAATAAAACCAATCGTAATGCCAGAACTGGATGAAAGGGAGCAGGGAGCTGTGCAGGTTGTGCAACCATTGCTCCATCATTTGAACTGAGTTCTTCCCTGAGGAGACCAAAAAAGGTGCCAAAGGGGATTTATGCTCTGGTACTCTCTCATTTCTGTGTGCATAGTTTTGCAACCAAAATATTCTTCTAACAGCCTACAGCCTCCTTCTCCCATCTTCAATTAAATTTAAAAAAAAAAGGAAGCTTCCAGTTTTCAGCTGGTGAGGGAAGTCTTGGCTTGTCCCAGAGCTGTAGACAGAGAGCATGAAGTTTATTTGATCCTTACAGGAAGTCTGAAACTTAAGGAGATACGGTTGGCCTTTTTTCCAGGGCTTTACCTTAGACAAATGTTGGCAGATTTCATGGGACCAAGATAAATTATGCAAAAAAAATTTTTGTATTTGCCAGCAAACTTTGAAGTGACTAATCCAAAGCTAGACTTAAAAAAGAAGAGTTATGGAGCTCCCCATAAAGCTATCACTGCTGCTTCTACCTCTCCAAGATGGGGTGTTCAAGTGATGTAGTAAGATCAGTTCAGCAAAATCACTTGAACTACCTTTAGGTACCCTGGCTGAAAATTTGTCCAGTTTGTCTGGTTCAGCCATGTATGTATGGTATTGTGTAAGTATGATGTGACTGACCATCCTTTAAACTGGGAAACATTGCTTGGGATTTTAAATGAATTTAAATTGTTACTGACAGCATTTTCTTCAGTGAAGGAACATAGATCACTTTTTCTATTCATGGGGATGAGAGAAAATGTATCTGTACTGTGAACTGATGAGAGAATTCATCTCCTATGAATTACCATGGCTACACCCACTCCTATGGTTTGTTTTCTTTAGCTTAAGGAGAAAAGATAATGGAGGAAAATGGGGATGGGTAAATGTAAAATACTTGTGGTAGGTTGTCTTGCTGCCACATGGTAATTTTCTTACTATTCTCTTTGTAGCTACTTAAAAAC